>JALMQS010000061.1:1982110-2014589 GCA_024734495.1 Forficula auricularia | reverse complement strand
AAAAAAAGGGGTTTATACAGATTCGTGTCTAGGGGTCGTCGTTATAACATCGTAATACACATCGTTAATCAATACATCGTGTCATCTTAAGCGGCTCTCGACTTCAACTGACTATAAACTCGACCAGGGCTCGTTTCTAACTAACTAACTGGCTTGCAGCTGCGACAAACATTCCTTCAGCCGCACACACACACATAAGCACTTACACACACACATGCATATAAGTGGGGTGAGGGTGTCGGCAGCTTACAGCCCTTGTCAGCCACACAAACACTTAGACATAGACACATGCATATGAGTGTCATAATATTATTTATTACCGAAAGCTTTTAGCCTGGGCACCATGGTTCCTAGAAAGAAAGAAAGCGGCCTTTCACAAAGGCACAATGCCCAAACAAACATCTGTCGAACACATGATTTTAAACAGAAATCAAGAATTACTAAATTAAATGCTTAATTAATCAAATCCCACAGTACTTTCTTTCTAAAGCATCCAAAATAAATTCCAATGAGGGCCGAAAAGACTAGCATTGATGTAAAAGCTCCATAATCCCACCAAAGAAATTCCAAATGCTCTAATCGTTTCAAAGTATGAGTCGCATTGCCTGTGATCCACTGAAAAATTGTTTTTAAAATTTTGCTTATAGTAAAACGTTCAAAACTCAACGGCAATGGAATTACTATTCTGTTAAACGAATCTAGAAAAGTTTTTAACTAATTTACTCGAAATTTGAATGAACATTGACGAAAATAGCAGATAATTGGAAGTTTCTAGTCTAAAGTTTATCTATGTTTTGGATACACATATTATAATTAAAAAATCAACAATTTTTGAATTTCATTTGTTATGTAAAACTATTAATTTATTTGTATAATAAAAACTTAATAAGGTCGAATAATAAACATATTATGCAAAAATCCATCCATCTAGCTGGAACACATTAAATATTCAATAATGTAGTTATATTTTTCTATCATACTATGTAGTTCTACTCACCCCTGTACAATTCAACTATTTATTCTTTCTTTTACCATTCGAATCATTTACTAGAATAGGTATTGGAAACTTAAAATTGTAAAAATTTAAATTAATTAATTTTTTTTCTTCTAAACCACAATTATATACCTATGTTGATTCGACAGTGACAATCAAACAGCTATCTGTGATGTAGCACTCGCTTTGAGAACTATTCTTGAGGTGTCTTTTTAACTATCGAAAATTGTTTTTTGCATTGAAAATTAGTTGTTTTTAGAATTTTCATGAGATTCATAGATTGCTTATGAAGTGTACTAATTTTCTTGAATTATCCTTAATAAGATAAATATACCTTAAACAGGAGTGTAGCTAGTTCTGGGGGGGGGGGGGCTCTCTTCTTGTTAGTTTTTTGAACAAATACTCCCTATTCATGCCCATATTTACAACAATGTTTTTTTTTATTTTAATCATTTTTTAAAATTTTAGAGAGAAAATTTTGAAAAAACCTACGACTTGGATACTAGTTAGTTAAAAGGATATAAAGAAATACTTTGCTTTTATATATTAATATAATAGTCCAGTTAAATTAGAAAAAAAAATCGGTAAAGATCTGAATTTTGGTATATAGTACATGCTTAATAGGCCTTCCCATTGAGCATACTAAAAGTCCGCGTCAAAATATGTTGGACTCGAGGCGCAATCTAGGAAAAAAGGTACACTTTTTCAGATCTTTGCCTATATCTAGGCAACTAAAACTGATACAAAAAATTGTTCAAATAAAAAATATAGTTTATTAAATTTCCCATAAAAAAATATTTTAACATTTTTTTGTATCTCCAATACTTTAGCTGTAATCCGACGTTGAATAGAGAAGAATTTTCTGAAGGTGTGATAACGATGTCGATTTAAAGATCTTTCACTAGCAGTCGCATTATATAGGGTGTTTCTAAATTGATGCAACATATTTTAAGGGGTGATTTATCAGCAAAAATTAAGGGGAGTCGTTCATATAATTTTTGGAGATACAAAAGAAATATTAATATGCTTATTTTAAAGGAAATTTAATAAACTATATTTTTTATCTGAACAATTTTTCCTATCAGTTTTAGTTGCCGAGATATAGCAAAAAACTGAAAAAGTGTACATTTTTTTCCTAGATTGCGGTTTAAGCTCTACAGATTTTGACGAGGACTTTTAATAGTAGGTTCAATGGGAAGTCGTATAAGCATGTAGGTATGCCAAAATTCAGATCTTTAGCGATTAATGTTTTGATTTGACGAAAAATAATTTTTATAAAAAAAACCGACTTCAAAAAATTAAATGTAACAAATAAAATAACAAAACTCAAAAATAAAATAAATATCTAACTTAGTTACAAATAAACGACGAAATATTTACATGAAATCACTTTTTGAAGTCGGTGCCAAACATATACATTTTATGAATCAAACTCGACAGATGTTACTTAGTATGGAAACGATTGGCGGGTACGCTCGCCTATGTAGTTTGTTTAGCACCGACTTCAAAAATTGATTTCATGTAAATATTTCGTCGTTTATTAGTAACTAAATTAGATAATTATTTTATACCTTTTAGTGCATTTTATTTTATTTTTGAGTTTTATTATTTTATTTGTTGCATTTAATTTTTTTAAGTCGGTTTTATTTTTTTTTTATAAAAATTATTTTTATTTTTCTCTTTTTAGTGATGTTATGAATAGTGACTTAATATAATACCTTGCATGCATCTCGTAAGAGAAAGGGTCGGGCGAAAGAATCAGAAAATGTTAATAAAATTAAATTCATAAATATAGAAATTCTCTAGAAACGTTTCGGGTTTTAAATGGACGTTTTAAGATTGATTTTTTATAAAAGATTTTATTTATTATAATTTCAATTATTTGCTCATAAGAATTGGATATTTACGTTAATTCGTCATTGATCATATCATCAGAACTTGACCAAATTAATATAGAACCACCCCTAAGGTACCTTCTTTCCAATATAAAAAGAGTCATCGAAATCGGTTCATAAACAAAAAAGTTATGCATAAACAAACATAGCAAAAAAGGTCCAATACCAATAAAAAAAAAAACGTGACCAATCGTAAACTAAACTGAACTCAATGCAAAAAAATCATCAAAATCGGTTCACAATTGGTGAAGATATCAGGTAACATAGACACACAAAAAAAATCAGTCGAATTGAGAACCTCCTCCTTTTTTGAAGTCGGTTAAAAATTGGTCTAATTTGACTGGACTATTAACCCATATCTTCCCAACACCAAAATGCTTTTTTCATTTTTGCTGTTTACTTAACTTTAGATTTGACAGATAGATAGGGTCTTTCTCTGGGGGGGTGGGGGGTGGTTTTGAACCCCAACCCCCCCCCCCCCCCGTGTATACGCCACTGCCTTATGTAATGAATAAATAATAGTTTAAAGTTTGAAAACCTTTCAATTCATAAATAATTACATATTTATAAAAGTAGCTTTAATAAAATCGTGATTAAAATAATCTAAGAAATTTTCTTTAACTCATTAAAAAAGGAAAATAGTTTATTTTAAAATTTAAGTGTTTATTTCAATAATTTTTTTACAAGTTTTATACCAAACATGCACTCTTATACTTTTAGAATTTTTTTTATTATCAATTCTTATTTTTCTTAAATGAAATATTATTTTATTTAATCTCAATACTTAAACAAAAATTATCTATTTAAATAAAATATGTTTTTTCTTAGTTTTATTTTGAAAAAATACGGATATTTACGAGGTACGCGTACGCATGGGCGTAGTTGTAAGTTACCCCCCCCCTAGAAAAATCGAGTCAATATCTCAATAACTATTTATGCTTTGAGACTAATTTTATGCTTAAAAAATAAGGAAACTACAGATTAAAAAATGTAGATCTCTAATTTTTTTTTTTTTTTTTTTTTTTTTTTATAAATTTTATTAAACCAATTATTTTACATTAATTAATGTATACATTGTATTTTTTGCTTCGATTCCGGAGATTACTTCTCCACCATCGAGTGTCCTTATTCATCTTTAGTCCTTGTTTTTAATAAGAGGAAAAATCTAATTAGATAAAAAAACCTCTTTTACGATAATTATTTCAATTCCATTATTCCCCAATCAAGTCGATTGGTAATCCTCTCCCCCCATTCTCGAAATTCATCTCTAAAAAATTATCTTCCCATATAGTAAATAGGGGGAGTTTCACCTTACATTAATTGCGGGAAATAATTTTTTACTTTATTTTTAAGATCGTTTGGTATGGTGTGGGTATGAGAAATCTAAGTTTGTGACCTCGAAAGTCTGGGAGGCAACTTTTGGCTGCCGAAAAAACTCGGAATTTTCGGACTTTCCCCAGTTTTTCGCTTATAACTCGAAAACAGTTCATATTTTGTAATAACCGTTATTAAAGTATATTAATATATATAATATAATGTTAAATATTGTATATAAAATATATTAATATTATATTAAATATTAAAAATATAATATTAAAGTATATTATAAAGTATATTATTAACCGTAAATTAAAGAGGACAAATTTTTGGATGAGTGGTTTTCATTTTATGAAGTAAAAACTGCGATTTTTTGAAACAATCGATCATTTCCTCTCATGGAAAATGCTGAATATATATAAATTTAAGAGTTTTAACAAAAAGTGGTCCAAGTAAACGTTCAAGTCAACAAAATTTCCTACAGAATGAGATAGAAATCAAATCTCTAGGATTAGGGATTTTCATTTTATGAAGGAAAAACTGCGATTTTTTTAAAAAAAATTGCATTTTTTCAAAAATTCAACTTCATTGCGGCACGCATTACCATTATCCAATTAAGTTGAAAGTTAGAAAATTTTATCTAGCTTAAAAATATATAGAGTGGTCTTTGTCGAAAACGTGCTTCTTCATGATCAAAATGGGAAAAAATCGAAAAAAGCTTTGAGATAGGTATTCAAAAGTGATCCGGGGGGCTGTTTATTGAATCCCCATTAAAAATCGAACTACTGAACCAATTTCGCATTTTTTTTTCTCGAAGCAAAATTTAGTCCTCTTTAATTTACTATAGGAGGATTATTTAGAAAATATAGACAGTTTTTGAGTTATAAGTGAAAAACTGGAAAAAGCCCGAAAATTTCGAGGTCCGAAAAGTTGTCCCCCACACTTTCGAGGTCACAAACCTAGATTTGGCATACCCACCCCATACCAAACGATCCTAGAAAAAAAATATTTTCCACCCAGTAATGTAAGCTTAACCACTTTTTGGATCCTCTATTTACTGGCTAATAGGCTCCAAGATTTGCAAGTTAAGGTAATGAGAATATACTCATAATTAGTAAGATCGTGGTGTTGGTGCAAGGTGAAACATCTTTAATAAAGATAAGAGTAAATAAACATTATATGTAATATTCATTTACTATGAGTTAAGGATTCTTGGTCACTTGTTTAATATTAAAATTAAAAAATTAAAAGATGTAAATTTTTTCAATATATATATTTCGGGCTATCAACCCATCTTCAGGAAGCACAAAAAATAACTATCAAAATATACTCGTCGCCGCAGCGAGTTCGCCTGCCGAGGAGAGAAGGCAATTGTTCTCAGTCAGCGGACTCTGCAAAGTTTTACGCAAAAATGAAAGAGGGAAACATTGCGAAGGCTTTGCCAATGATGAGGTGCTTTGTTATCGCCCCGTTCGTTCGTTCAACTTTTTCTCATTTTGGTCCCCATCCCAAACATACGTTAACTTTTTTTTATCAATTTTTATATAACCAAAGTCACTTTTTATTTTAAATTTAGCTGCATCGTCAGACTTTCGACTTTACTTCAAGGCGTCACCTTATATCAGAAGATAATTCCATTATTACGAGGGATCACTTACTATATGTATTTCTCATTAAATTATTTCGTTACTTCGAAAATTCTACTAATAGGATTACCGAAATTGAACCCTTCTGGTGGCTAATCAGCTGGACGGCTGTCCATTGGCGACGCCAGCTTTTTCTTCTCGATTGGGCATAAACATTTGGATCGTGGGCATCAAAATGTGAATTATTTCGGGTAATTCAGATTTTTGTATAATTTTGATTTTATTTTTTAATACTTTAGGTATAATGTATAATTATTATTATTGTATAAGGTCTATAATATTGAAAGCGATTTACATTTTTTTAATTTTATCAACTTGGTTTTTCAGTATTTTTTGCTCAAATGCTCAATTTAACAGGTTGGATGGATAGTTGGGCGAGAACAATTTGGGTTGGGCGTTCGCCACACCTCGCTCAGCCCTGAAGCCGCCACTGCGGCTGCCTCACTAGGAAAATTCCATAACTACACCAATGCGCGTACGCAAGGGAGGCCAAAATTATTTAATCACATAATTGAAATTGAAGTTTCTATTGCAAATTATTTCAATTGTTAAATAAATCCGGATAAATTCGTGTTTGAAAATCACTCTCATAATGAGCGTGTTTACCATTCTATTGCGAATCTCAACGACCTCGGGTTAATCTAGGGAACAAAGAAGCCATTAATTAATGTTGGTTCGGATGTTCTATTATTTAGATCTGCTCGAATTTTTACTTTACCAACATTTCGATTTTTTGAATTGATATCCTTTTCTTGAGCTGAATGTTTTTACATAATATTTTTTCATACAATGAAAAAAATCAAGGAGGAAAGAGAACAAGGTTCTAACTTTGAAGATTTTAAAATTTTTCATTTATTCAAAAGAGCCTAGTATCATACTAGACATACAATTACTCTATTCTAAAACTTTTGTCCAAAGCTTAACCTAGCACTTAGCAGTGTTTTTTTCCACACTTCCACATTTCCACACACACAAACCCTTTGATAAGACTAATGGCTAAAATAGGCTTTAGTTCACAAAGGCAAAAAAGTGAAATAATAATAATAATAATAATAATCATAATATTCTGCAAAGCATCATCAATTTTAATAAAAATATTAAATAGGAAACTCAAGATATATGAGCTCGACTCGCACTTCACTGGATGATTCCATTGATATTTCTGCAAGGCCTTACCCAGATAGCACGGTCGATCTAGAAGATGTCTCACTGAGCTCTTATTGTCTTTAACATGCCTAGAAGTAATCTTCTAGAGCGAGTGCAATATTTGGGTAAAGGGCCGTTGACAATGGTCTTATAAACCCTCGTATTTTAATATAGAATTCAAAAACTTACTCGAAAGCTGCTAGGAAGAGCCATTTTTCTTTTGAAGGTATTTTGTTTTTTATTTAAATATCAAACATTTATTAAGTGTAGAATTGTTAGACTTATGGCACTGGTCAAAAAGAGACTTTATATATATATATATACCTATTTTACAACCTCGTTAACCATGTATGGTTAAAAAATGGTAGAACAAGTTCTTTGTTTTTTAATCTTATCAAAATAACAAGCCATGCATGTGGGGAACATATTCACCCACACATGCATGGCTTGATAATTTAGGCAATAATAATACATTCTATTCATTCGATATTGCTTATATGAAAATATTATTATAATTATTTTGATAAAAATAAGCATTTAGTCAGAATATCAGGCTATAACTTTTGAAAAATGTTGATAAAGCTGAACTTTATCTGGTCGAATATGATAAAGGGTAAAAATAATGAAAGCTTTAAAGAAAAATTGCGAAGTTTTGTGTTGTATATTTTTATTCATTTTCCTTGGTTTATACCCCCGCTATATTTAAGGAAGGGTTTATTCTATTAATTATGTTGATTAATGTCCATTATAATTAGTAGATTAAAAATTCAGTTTATTGGACAAAGTTTTTTTATTGAAGTTCTTCTTCAATTTTTGTACAACGTTTCGTCTCTCTCGAGACTTTTTCAAGTACTCAATTGGCTAGAACAACATTGGTTGAAATAAAGATAAAAATAACTGAGACATAGTAGAATTTTTTCTTTCTAGATTGATACCATAAAACAATATATATATTTTTATCTTTATTTCAACCAATGTTGTTCTAGCCAATTGAGTACTTGAAAAAGTCTCGAGAGAGACGAAACGTTGTACAAAAATTGAAGAAGAACTTCAATAAAAAACCTTTGTCCAATAAACTGAAGTTTTATTCTATATTTAAATTAATGGTCTATTTATTTTTATACTTTATTAAAAACCCCTACTAACACCTTTTAACAGGTTTTTCACATTATGAATAACCGAAAACCGGGTTTTAAAATTTTATCGGGTTTTTGCAAATCCTAAGTCTAAGCGCGCCATTTCCGATTGGTACGACCCTGTTTTTGCAAAACCAAAAAATTCAAAACCGACAATCAAACATCAATATTGTTAGATGTTTTATTCATGTCAAAAGGGATCGTCGCTTTAGGAGTCGAACCCAATTGCTAAACTTGCTTTCTAGACAGTAGGCTTAACCTTAATCTTAGAGAAGATATCTTCTGATATATAGATACGTGATATATAAGAACATTTTAATTTAGTTAAAAAATAAATGAATACGTAAAATTCTCCTTTTCATTGAAAAGGTAACAATGAATTTTATTGAATATAATATAGTATATAGTGACGTAGTTAGATTAAAAATAAATATCTTTAAAAATAAAAAAAACGCACTTGATTGCAATTATAGAATTCAAAACGGCCTTTCAGTTAATGAAAAATTTTTGCGGAGTACATATCAATATGTCAGCAGAATATCTTCTCTATATACTTAAGTTACCTTCCCAGTAAGCATGTTTGCCACTTGGGTTTGGTTTTTGATAAGACGATCCTTTCTGACTTGAATAAAACTTATATACCTATAATAAGACCTCTAATTTTTTGCTAATTAAATAATTCTTAATTAATTAATTTTAAGGAATAAAGGGCTATAAGATGTTTGTTTTTATTCAGATATTCATTTACGAAACCATTACATCCAAACTAATACTCTTGTATTTTATTTATTATTTTACAAATTCCTTTAATTCTTGTTCATTATTAATTAGAAGAGATTGCGCAACATTATTGACAGGCGTAGAATCAGATTTGGTATACGGTCTGTTCCCTTTAAAAGCTCTTTGGTCTTTTGAAGGTAGGATCCATCGATGTAAAACTGGGGATATCAAATCGGGATTAATGGTGGCTGGATCTTGAGCTCCCGTTAAGAAACTAACCACCAAACCTACTATAATGACAACTATGGATCCAACAAAAGTGTACAAATAAAATGAGATCATATAAAGTGGGAATAGTCCTTCAGAAGCTTCAGTAGTAGATTTCCAAGATGTTCCAACTGAAGTGCTGCTGGAATAAAAAAATAATTACGAACATTATTCAAACAACTTTTCATTTTAACTTACTGATTCTCAAAAGACGGTATAGAATTTTGACTATCATAGATGGTGGTTTCATCAAGGGAAGTCTCGTTAAAGGGGATCCAATTACAACCATCGATATTAAGAGGTTTCTTTGGAAAACCAAGATCTCCCTTTGCAATGGCTAACTGAGCTCCGATGATCATCCAAGCCGAAAAAGTAAAGCTAGTTAATGTTCCAATCATTGCTCCCTAAAATAATAAATTGTCAAAAGAATATACTCCGATAAATTAATTTTTTTAAAATTACTTTATAATTTGCCCATGGAAATAGCATTCCTAAGGTAAAAAGACCTAGAACAGGTCCACAAGTGATTGAAGTGAATGAAATTGAAATTTGGACTACATGTCCAAGCTTATCAACGACGAATGCCATTATGATGGTAATAATTCCGACAACCAACACAATCCCTTTGATCCAATACCCTGCTCTTTCTTCAGCACTTTTTCTTGGCAACATTTTAGATATAAAGTCCTCAAAAATTGTTCCTGATATCGTGTTTAAATATGAAGACATAGTACTAAAAAATTAATTAATTTAATTTTTAAATTTAAAATGATGTAATAAATTGATTATAACTGAAATTGATACTAACCTAAGTGCAGCACTAAATAATCCGGCTAGAAATATTCCTGGAAAACCTGATATGGATCTTCCAACATCCATAACAAAAAATGGAAAAAGCTGATCCAGGCGATTTATTCTCTGTTGAAAATAATTCAAATTACTATTTTCGCTTCAAAGTACAAATTTTAATATTTACCTTTGATATCAGAGGATCACAATCATGATATTTTGCAAATAAAAGCATCCCAATCAGACACACTAAAAATTTACATAAAGCGACTCCTAATAAACCTATGAGCATAACTCTAGAACAAATAGAAATTTACAAATGCAATTAGAAGATTCTAAAATCTCTTGCTCAAATTATAACTTCTTACATTCTGGACTTTCTTAATGAAGAGACGGCTAAATATCTTTGAACCATGATTTGATTTAAATCTATTGCCAACCAATAAAATGTAAATCCTATAAATACATTCCAAAATGTGTTTCTTTCTAAGGGATTTGGGTTCATATTGAAAAATTCCAAACGACTTCCCTTTTCATTTATTTCCCATATCGCTTGAGGACTGCCCATTGTTTGGAATCCTAAGAATATTATAACAATTAGTGAGCCCGTTATTATCACCTGCTGTAGAGTATCTGCCCAAATTACTCCTTTAAAGCCACCCTAGAATATCGTAAGAATATGTATTAGTTAATATTTTTTTTTTTCGAAACTTTTTATCGAAAAATTAATAGATTCGCTCGCTCTATAGATACTCACCACTATAGTATAAAAGATACAAATAAAACTTATTGTTGGAATGACGTAGTAGAGTTTTACACCGCTTACTGCAAAAATAAAAGTAGCATGTAATATGAATTACAATTTGTAGTTTAAAACAGATTTATAATAACCTTGATTGAATGCAAGTGAAGGAGCGTAGATTACTATCGGAAGAGCCATTATCTGCAAAATTAGATACAATCTTCAAAAAAATTTTAATGATTAAAATATACAACTCTAGGGCCGAGCAAGACATTTTGTTGAAGCGGAAATTGGATTGAGAGGTACGTAATGTCAGGAAATTCGAATGGTTGTTACACTAAAGTGTAAAACATAAGGTGAGGTCACCACAAACCTTTCACATTTTCATTTATTTGAAGTCATCTCGAAACTCCTATTTCGTTTTTTTTTATTTTCTCAAAATTCGCACTAATGATTTTTAAAAAAATTAATGTACTTATCAAGTGTCATGAGTTATTAGTTGTGTATAAATTTAATCCGATTGAAATAAAGGAAGTGGCTGTAAATTAGGAGTGTCGTAAAATAAATACTTTAATCGTTCATATATCGTCTTCGGAAAGTTGCAGAGCCTAGAAATTTGAAGATTAAGCTATCTAGAGGCTATAACAAATATCACAAGATTATGGCTAAAATAGAAAGACAGGAAGTTGATGTTTACGTACGTAATAATGTACCCCCCTGCATTTCGCAACCATAAGTCTCAGAGCTACGAAATTCGAACCTTAAGCTCGATATAGGCTAGCAAGAGTACAGTAAGCTTTTGAGCTTGGAGCTTTGGGTTTGGTGTGGGAGTGCACGTGCTTCATGCAGCTCCTCAGCTAAGGGACCGTAATGTCGGAACGCCCGGACCTACATTAATGCGAATTTGGGGGTGAGTACCCACTGTGTTTACCTCCTGTGAGCCGCCACCCCTAGGCTCTCAGCCTAAGGGGTTGCTTTTAAAGGGCAGAAAACTCTGACGAGATGATGAGTGGTGGGAGCCTTTTTAAATCTATTTCATTGTGAGCGGAAAAATTTTCTGGATCAGATGGCTAATTTATTCTCTTCTTTTTTCTGGTCTAGGGGAGGTTTTGGGGGCTAAAACGAATTTAACGTGTCTTTGGACTTTACCCCCCATAGACCCACGCCTACTTCCCCTGCTCCCCTCGAACAGCCGAGCCCCTGCTTCTATCTATGGGACACGTGTGCACGCTAGCGTCACGCAACCGTTGCCATGGTGACAACCCCCTCGCTCACCTGAGAGGAGGAGATGTTTTCCTGCACTCCGCATTCAGGCTACCCCCGCATCTATCTCCTGGATACCGAGCGCGCATTCGTCGGCGCATCCTCGGTTACCATGGAAACCAGCGTTAATATAACTCGAGCTGCTATTGCCTTTAATAATTCACCCGAAACATTATGCATATATTTATTTATTGTCAGCCAACCTAATCATTATTGAGGTGCTGATTGTTAATAATTTCACGTCATTTAAGTCATTGTTGGCCCGTTTTAATTTTATAACGTATTTATTTATAATTATTTTATCCCCGTTTGTTATTCTAGTCATTTTCGTCTCAAATTTTAATTATTGTTTTTTAGTTGTAATTTTTTGTGGAGGGGTTTGGGCATGCGTCGTCCACATCATAGGGCAATGACGCATTTCCCTGGTCTCCCCAACAATTTTATTTTTCGTTTTAATATTATTGACTAATTGTATTATTATCAATATTTAATTTAGATTGCAAGTGGGGCAGGCGTGGGCTGTCCTCATTACACGGATTCGAACCCTCTTCCTGCCTAACATTTGCATATTTTATTTGATGACATTAAACTATGTTTATTTATTTATTTATTTGGGGGGGGGGGATATTATAATGCTTACAGGGAAGACGCATGTGTGCTTCGCCCCCTTTTCCTATACTATCTATTTTATTTTATTTTTTTTGTATAGTGGGTCCGGGTAAGTTGTGAGGTGCAATTTTACTTACACACCTGAAGCTTTTATTTTGGTTGCATCTGGCAGCGTTAGGTGGGCTCTAACGTTGCAAGCCATCACCTGCCTGGTGCACAAGAAAGAGCCTCTGGCGAGGCCTTATGACTTTGAAGTCCCCTCCTTTAATTCAATTTATTTTGACTCTACGGCCCATTTAGACGTAAAGTAGAGGAGCATTTTCCCTAAATCCCAATTATGGAGGATCTGCCATCAGTGTGCCCACATTGTGACAGAGCCTTTAGAAACATTAGGGCCCTGGGGCTTCGCATACGACAACAACACCAAGAACACTGGAATGCTGCTGTCCCGATACCAAATAACAGGATTCGCTGGTCAGATGAGGAGGTAAACCTTCTCGTCCAATTGGAGCTTTCGGCCCCGGCGGAGGTCCAGTGGCGTATAAATGACTGGATACTCGAAAGGTGGACCGAATGGGGTCGCACCTTAGAGAGTATTAGAGGGAAGAGGAGGTCTCTAGCCTACAGGGTTCTTCTGGCCGAACAACGCGCATCCTCCTCTTCCGGGCCTCCGCCACAATCTAGACTGACACTGATTGATGAGGCCGGACCGTCAGGGCTGTTAAATGTTTCCATCGGTCAGCTGGCCGAACAACTGTCAGCTGCCGGTAGGAGCCCTGCCAACCTGGTCGGAAGCGATGCCATCACACCATCCCTCGGGGAAGAGCCACACCATCTTGGTAGCCACGGGGGTGCTACGAGGATGAGTTCACCGAGGAGACATCAGGCGTTGCCACCGCCACACCTCTCGGGGAAGAGCCAGACCATCTTGGCGGACACGAGGGGTGCCTTATGGGTGGCACCGTTGAGGGAGCTGAGGGGCTGGCATTGGAGTCAGTCCCCATCACCGAATGTGACGGCGGGCATGTACCCTGTGGGGGGGGGGGGGGCCGGCCCGCAATACCTACCGAATGTGACAATGAAGAACGAGCCGCATGGACATGTGGTGTGCCGGATCCTGTTGCATCTTCTGCTGGCCGTCGGGCTGAAGAGTCGGATGTCAGTATCGTGTGTAGTGGTGCTAGTGATGGTCACCTGGCCGAAGATCTGCCTAGTGTTAGTCTGGTTACCCCCTTCCCAGCAAATGATTAATTATCCACTGAACCATTGATGGCCGTCGGCGTAGATGTCGATCCTCCTCTCGTTGCCGCACTTAGGGCTTATCGCGACTCCCCGGGGGGCGATACTGTCATGAGGGGTATTGTTGTTAACGTACTCGAGGGTAGGCCGTGCATGGCTTCGGGCTCGTGTAGCGGGTCTTGCGGTTGCTGGGGTCTTGCGGTTGCTGGGGCTGGTAGGGAGAAGAGGCAATTCCACCCGGCCTCCCCCAAATGATCGCAGGGGGGGCGCGCAGCGAAGCGTGCTGAATATGGGAGGATGCAGTCTCTCTGGCATCGTGATAAGAATAGATCAGTGAAGGGGGTCCTTGAGGGCGGTACGGATCGCGGCGTGGGGTTTGATGCGGCGAGCGCCTATTGGACTAATATCCTGGGCGATTTCCGCCGTTTCCGACCGTCCGAGAGTCCTCCCGAGTCCTGTTCTCCTCCAGGAGCTCACTACTACCACCACTTTTAAAAAATCGGCAGCCGGTCTCCTGCGGCCTGGAGAAGCGTAGGAGATAGGGAGCGTCTCGCCCTGCTTAACGCGATACTCCTGGAGGGTAGGGTGCCAGGGATTCTGTCCAGCGCGCGGACCGTGTTGATCCCTAAGATCCCATCGCCATCACAGCCACGGCATTATCAGCCAATCACGGTCAACTCTGTGGTCGCTCGGCAGCTTAGCCGGGTTCTCCTTCATCGTATGGAGAGCACTGTTGAGCTTCGGGGAGACCAGCGGGGGTTTGTTAAGACCGATGGTTGTGCGGAGAACACCCAGGTCCTGGGGGCTATCATAAGGGATGCGAAGTTTCAGCTGAAACAGCTACATGTCGCATCCCTGGATATTTCAAAGGCATTTGACACTATAATGCACCAACCTCTAATTTTTTTTTTTTTTTTTTTTTATAATGATATTGATACAAGAAGAAGTTGCACCAAGAAGGTACAACCTCTGAAGTCCGTGGTGGACCCTTGTAACGTGAAGATAAGGGGAGATTTAGGGATTGGGTAGAGGTCGAAGGTATCTGTGGATGCTGGTCTTGAAAGTTTGAAGGTTATAAGTAGCTGGAAAGACGGTCGGGGGAAGAGAATTCCAGTCTCTAGATGTCATAGGGATAAATGAATTGGCGAATGCGTTTGTTCGATTAGTATCTAGTTTAAGCGCGTAGGGGTGTTGAATTTTAGAAAATCGTGTATTTCGGGCAAATGAGGCCTTTGGTGGGATTATCGATTTTATTTCGTCAGAACAAAAGCCATGGTAATATCTATAAAATAGGGATAGGGCGGAGACAGATCTACGATGGGCTAGGGAGTCGAGAGTGTCAGTTAATGTAGGATCGCCTATCAGTCTGATAGCTCGCCTCTGAATTGCATCTAAGGTATTAAGAGAATACTTGGAGGCTCCTCTCCACAAATGCGAGCAATATTCAAGTCAGGGGCGAATTTGAGCCTTGTATAATATAAGGAGTTGAGTGGGGGTGAAAAATCGTTTGGTTTGGAAAAGAAAGCCAAGCTTACATGCTGCAGCTTTTGCTACTGAGATAATATGGTCATTCCATCTTAGACCGATTGTCCCCTCATGTCGGTTATGACCTACGAGGCGTACGTGTTGGCTCTTTGGCTTTTGCGGACGACGTTGTCCTTGTGGCATCGACGGCCGTGGGCCTTAGGGCTCGGATACGCGACTTTGAGGTCGGCGCCGCCATGTTCGGGATGAAGGTTAATGCGGCCAAGTCTGTGACTGTCTCGCTGGTTTCCTCCGGTAAGGAGAGAAATCAAAACCCACTATGGTGACTCCATCTCTTGAATTTATCTGATAAATTCAAAAAGAGATAATATGATCTTAGGCGGCGTTACGGTGGGCGACCTCATCACCATCGATCGCCGGGTGCGGGCATTCATTAGAAAAACCATTAATTTGCCTCGCGACACTCCAGAAGGTTTCTTCCACGCCAGGATAATGGACGGGGGTTTAGGGGTTCCTTCCTTTAGTTGGCACGTGCCACTCCTGACACATGCTCGTATAAGCCGAATGTCATCTTCGAGCTTTGATGGAGCGAGAGCTGCATCTGAGACGCATCATGTGATCAGAAGGATTAATTGGGCCACCGATGCCCTCCGAAAATTTGGCGTCGTGGAGGGAACCGGGGAATAGTGGGCCCGCCGGTTGTATGACAGTGTCGGCGGTAAGGACTTGGGACTTTGTGCGAGGGCTACCCCGTCGTACTCCTGGGTGAACTACCCTGGTCTACTGAGCAACGGCACGTTTAAGGACCTCTGCCACCTCCGATCGGGCTCTCTCCCTTCTGCTGTCCCCACTAGTCGCGGTAGGCGGGAGGGGGTTGTCCCGGGGTGACCGGAAGTTGATGTTTACGTACGTAAGAATGTACCCTCTTCCTTCCGCGACACTCCTAATTTATTCCTCCTTCCTTTATTTCAATCGGATTAAAACCTACACACGACTAATAACTCAGGACATTTGAAAAGAACACCAATTTTAAACAAAATCATTAGTTCCGTTTTTGAGAAAAATAAAAAAAAACGAAAAATGTTTCATTCAAATGTCTACTTCCGGTCTTCCGATATCAACCAAAAGTTTGCTGTACTCTTTCTAGCCTATATTGAGGCTTAGTTTCGCCAACCCAATAATTCCCCGTTATATTCTATAGAAAATAGAAAAGCTAAGAAATCAATTTTTTTATTAAATAATCATGCTTTTTGGAAATCAGAGAGATAATAAAAATAATTTTTCTTACTAGATTAAAAGTGCACAGAAAAGAGGCAAGAAGTCGAGCTCCGGTTCCAAAGCGTAATTCAAGATACTGTAAATGAATATATTGTTAGTCACACTCTTTAGCTTTTGCTGCTTAAAATAAATAAGGTAACCGAAAGTATTATCAAGATTGAGTTTTTCTAATGAACGTTGACTTCATAACAAAATATTTTATAATCACCGAGAGTAGGTCAAAATATTTTTCTAATCGAGGAATATAATAGGTAGTAAATGATAATTAATGAAATAATTTATGAAAGCGCACAGCCTGTCCAGGACATGTTCGAGCATTAGCTAAGCCGTACAAGCTGTACGCTATTTACATGAAACATTTCGATTTCGACTGCTCGAACCCATTTGTGATACTAAGCTGAAATTATACACATATAATTATGTAATCCCTCTTGAAAAGAGTACCAAATTTAAATAATATAGCTTAAATTGATTCTAAGATATTAACCTGAGAATATAGCTAATTTTGGCACACACTGAATCACTGACAGATCATCAAAACTTGTAGGGTACTTCCAATCATTTCAGCATCATGAAATATCGCCTACAACCTACTAGTAGAGTTTGTGACACAAAGGAAAAATACCAAAAATCCAAACTTTCTATATTTTAACACTTTCAAAATATGGGGGAGGGTCAAAAATGAAACAAAAGTCAAGCAAATTTTGTATACATATTCTGTGGGCGGAGGGGTCAAAAATTAATATTCTAGCCCGTTGGATCAAACTCACCTTAAATTTTACATAGCTTACAAAAAGAAGAGAAATCCCAACGAAAGCATTCTGGTAAATAACAGGCCAGGTTCGAAAAAGTAGTGAAATCTACTGTGCAGCCAAATTATATTCGCCAAGAATAATTAAATTGAGAAAATAGTACTGTCAATTAAAATGCATTATTTCTATTTTGAATGACATTCTAAATTTTTAATTTATATTATTTTCATGAAACATGGGTGTTACGAATTATACTGTAAGGGCTAATGCACTAAATTCGTGAACACCCAAGTTTCATGAAAATAATCTAAATTAAAAATTTAGGTTACACTGATAAACAATGAAATTTTACTTTAAATAAAACTAAGTGATTTCTATCTATTCAGATGTGTCGATAATGAATGTCGCATCGCGTTTTCCTTAATCACCTAAATTTTTTGCGGAACACCCACATTTTATAGTTTTATAGTTGTATGATTTCAGGTCTCCGCACCCGACTTTCTTTTTTTATTTGAAAGTCTATCCCACCCTCATTTGAATTCCTATAATTCATAAAGTATTAATAATATGAAATAGCGACTTTTATATTAATAATTTCTATAATATATGTTCACAACCATATTCAAATTTATCTTATATATCTAGAATCTTGGTGCAATTGAACTAACGTATGTAACTTTGTCTCGTTATCAACTTTACCTTTCTTATTTGTTTAATAGCTACATGTGTTTTAACTGCAATTAAAACAAATATTAAATAACTATATTAATATAGCTACTAAATAAATAAAAAAATAAAGTGGCAACGGTAGCTACTATTACTAGGCTATACCATTCACTAAATTTGGAAGGATTCACACCACAAACAGGTGGAGATTATTTTTAGATTCCTCTAAGAATATTTTAAAAGTAGTATTGTTGATTAATGGGAATATATACCCATCAGTACCCCTTGCCTAAAAACTTCATTCCTAGACAGAGGGGTGTTAGGAATCACACTCTACTTTTGAGAAAGACATTTTGTTACCAGCGTTGCCTAGAAATTTAGGACTAACGTAAAATTGTATTAAGGCTTTGGATAAACATGGTGAGGGTTTTGGGTACTTGAGAAAAACATTTCCTAAACTCGATAGTAAGTTAAAAGAAGGCATATTTATTGGGCTGCAAATCCGTGAGAGAGAAATGCGCATGGTTAGCTTTCAGACAAGTATGCTGTAAATTTTTGGAAATGTGGTAGCTGACAACTACAACGAACTTGTTGAAGTGCATGGGGTGCAATCTGACTTTGGAAATTCACTTTTTACATTCGCATTTGGACTTTCCCCCCCACCCCCCTAACTTGGGCGCGATCAGTGAAGAATGCGGCGAGAGATTCCACCTGGATATTTCTGTCATGGAGAACGATATCCAGGAAAATAGGTGCAAAACATGTTGGTGGACTATTGTTGGAACCTCAAGGGAGGGATTTCTGCTGGCAATTACAAACCGCAGGGTTCAAGAAAGAAATTTTGAAAATGCTAATAATAATGTTAATGCTACTTCCACATTTGGATTCAGTGGGGTCGAATTATAAATAATCACCTATTTTCGTTAAAAGGTGCAAAAAAATAAGCTGACATGTTCTGATATGGCCATCCACTTGACTTTACCATACAACCTGGCCCCTAAAAGTATTTATAATCATGTAGGGTAGGGTTAGTTTTTGGATTTTTATACTTCTGGGGTCCCACTGACTATGTATACAAAATTTGGTTGAGTTTGGTAAATGGCCAAGATTTTCATTTTTTGACCCCCCCCCAGATTTTGGGCCGTTAGTTTTTAAATTTTTAGACTTCTGGGGGTTCACTTATTATGTATACAAAATTTGCTGAGTTTGCTCAAATGGCCTAGATTTTTAATTTTTAACCCCCCCCTTCTTCTTACCCCCCTTAATTTTGAGTCGATATGCACCAAAATATAATCAGTTCTTAATCTCAATGGACCAAAACTACGTGTGAAATTTGCTTTCGATATTCATACTAGTTTTTGAGCTAGGTCGTCAACAAAAAATTTGGTAGCGCACAGACAACCAGACAGACTAACAGACATTTTGACAAAACAATTATTTTCACGAAAAATATAATTTTTTCGATGTTCACTTATTAGATCTATTTTGTAGAGCGAAATGCCATGGTTTTGCTCAATTTTTTTAATCAAAATAGTTTTAGCCGTTTTTGAGATATTTCGAAAAAAAGAAGGAAAAACCACTTTTTTCATGCACGATTACAATACTTGACTATACCCTGTATGGTCAAATAAAAATTTAAATTTGTTCATCAGTGTTATCATTCATAATAGAAAGAATTCATTTTAATTGAGAGTACTATTTTCTCAACTTAATTAATCTTAGTGAATATATCTTGGCTGCACAGTAGATTTCACTACTTTTTCGAACTTGGCCTATTTTTTCACTGAATGTTTTGGTTGGAATAATCATTTACGAAAGAACCCACTCTCGACTAAATTTTAGTTTCATTAGCACATACTCATATCTCTCCTTTTAAATATTGGACTCTTCTAGGCAAAATAGATTTCTAGTATTTTTGTTTGAAAATTTTAAATTTTAAATTATTTTTGAATTCCTCCCTATTTATTTAACTCGAAATCATGGCCATTCAGAGAGATCATGACGTCGTCGTTGTCGTTAAGCCCTTTACAATAAGATATAGATAGATAGATAAGCATTCTAATTTAATTGTTAGAATTTTTTTCTTGGGTTAAATTTGGTAAATATAAAAATATAAGAACAAATGAAAAAAATGTTCAAATCCCCATCTTGACTTTATATTCTAGGACATTTCAAAATGATTTATGTAACATTTACTTACTTGATATGTAGATCTCAATTGGAGTTTATAAATAACCGGTAAATAAATGTAAGCCATAATTAGATATAGGCAAGGAACTACCATTACACTACTTATATTTTGGGTACCGTAAAAATATATTTCTGCAGGTATTCCTATAAATGTTGTTCCAGATAATTTGCTAAGCATACAAAAAAATATTAGTATTTTCTTTATATTTTTTCGTATTAACTTTATCATTAAACATGTATAAATAAATACCTGGCCAACAGAGAAAATGCCACTGGAAATATTCTCATATTTTTGCCACCAAAGATATAATCAGACGCAGTTCGTTCTTTGTTTCTAAAGCATCCAAAATAAATTCCAATGAGGACCGAAAAGACCAGCATTAATGTAAAAGCTCCATAATCCCACCAAAGAAATTCCAAATGCTCTAATCCTTTCAAAATATGAGTTGCATTGCTTGTGATCCACTGAAAAATTGTTTTTAAAATTTTGATTAGTAAAACTTTCAAAACTCAATGGAATTACTATTCTTTTAAACGAAACTAGAAAAGTTTCTAACTCATTTACTCGAAATTTGAATCAACATTGACGAAAATAGCAGATGATTTGAAGTTTTAAAGTTTGTCTAAGTTTTGGAAACACATATTATGAAAATAAAGAAAAAAAAACAATTTTTGAATTTCATTACTTATTTAAAACTATTAATTTATTGTAATGTACACAACACTTCAGTTGAATGTTTTCTTGATAACTTAATATAGTCTGAGGTAAGCTCATAATAGATAAATCTGCACCGGTGTCTACTAAGACGTTAATCTTGTGGTTGCTTATTAAAATCATCTTGAAATTATATTTCGTTTTCTGACTATTTACTGTAACTATGTCCATGGGTGGGTCTTTTTTAGCGGTTATTTCTTGTCTCTTAGGGCATGAAAATTTTTTATGACCGCGCTGTAAGCAGAGATGGCATTTAATTCCGAGATGTCGTGTTGGTCAAGAGGGGTACGTATGCTGAGTTGATCCACAACTGTACATTGTATTGGTGTTTGATTTTTGTTTCCAATCTCACTGCTAACTGGCTGTCTATTGCAGGCGTGATTCGCTATGTTTGCTGACTTGAAGATGATCTCTGAATATATTTTTAATTTTTCTTTTAATTCTTTTAATATTTTTCCCCGTAAAGTATTTTTTGCAAAAAATCGCAGTTTTTTTGGATCCCCATTAAAAATCGAACTTCTGGATCAATTTTGGATATTTTTTTAAATCGACTCGAAATTTAGGCCTCTTTAATTTACTATAGGACGGTTATTTGCAAAATATGAACTGTTTTAGAGTTATAAGCGGGAAACTGGAAAAAGCCCCAATATTTCGAAGTTTTTCGGCCACGAAAAGTTGTCCCCCACATTTTTGAGGTCGGAAACTTAGATTTCGCATACCTAAAAAAAATATTTTCCCGCAATTAATGTAAATTGAAACCCCTCTATTTACTGGGCTAAGTTAAAGTTTGAAAAAATAAATGAAAGTTTGAAAACTTTGTTATTGTTTTATTTTATCCGGCAACTTCTTCTGTACAGTACTATTTTAATTTTCGCCCCTTAGAATACTCATCGCCCCCCAATCGCCCCTCACTTATTTATCGCCCCCCTGATAACCCAAATCGCCCACTTGGGGGGGGGGGGGGGCGATCGCCCCCAGGTTGGGAACCACTGGCTTAAAGTATGAAAATCTTCAATCCATAATTAATTACATATTTATAAAAGTAGGTAGTTATAATAAAATCGTGATTAAAATGATCTAAGGGATGATTTTTTAACTCATTAAAAAAAGGATTTAAAACGTTTTTTTTTTTTCAAAAGTTTATTTTGAAGTTTAAGTTTAAGTGTTTATTTCAATATTTCTTTTTTAAAGGTTTTTGCCAAATATTTAGGGCATACTTATACTCTACTCTTATATTTTTCGAATTCTTCATTATTCTCAATCCTTATTTTTAATCAAAAATTATATATTTAAACAAAACATGTTTTTACTTAGTTTTATTTTTGAAAAATTACATTTTTTTAGGAGGTACAACTAGAAGGGAGGATCACTTCTAAAATATCTTACCTAAAATTAAGTTTGTATTGCGAATTATTAGAATTTCTAAATAAATTCGAAAAAATTCTTTTTTGAAAATCACACCCACAGTTAGCGTGTTTACTATACTTTACTAATGAGAATCGCACTGACCTCTAGTTAAGCTAGGGCACAATGAAGCCATGAATATATGCCAGGACAGGTTGTCTCGAATGTTCTATTATTTAGATCTGCTCTAAATTTTATCTTACCACCATTTTGATTTTTCTGAATTGTTGCCAGCTTTGTTACACTGAGCTGACTTTGATAACTATAAAATTAGTGATGAAAATAAGGGACACCCTTGTGGGGATTCATTTTTTAGAAAGATTCATGAGCACCTGCGCAATGGAAATATATTATACATTCAAGTAGAAGTGAAAAGCTGGTTGAATCAGCAGGCGCTAAATTTAAAACCTTGACTTTTTTTCAAATTTTTCAGCTTATATATTATAAAACCTCAAATAATTTCGATCTCAACATTTCATGTTTAAATTTTGTAATTTTTTAATTAATAGCTTCTATGTAGTGTGCTTATTTGATAGAAGGCCATTATATTAAATAGATATAATTAGATATTATCATTTGTCTTAGTTAAATGAGCTGCCAAAATTAAAAATCTAAGCCTATAATATTATACCCTTAGATTTTAAAAATTTTCTTTTATTCAAAAAGCCTAGTATCATACTAGAGAGTTTTAAACTTCAAATTGAACATTTTACAAATCAAATTGATCATTTTAATGTATTTTGAAAAAAAAATTTATCGGACCTACATATGATACCGTCAGTAACTGCCGCAAAAGTACGTTTATAAATTAAATTTACGTACATATATTTATGTATATATGTATCTTTTTTGTTTAACTGTACATAAGTACCTACATGTTCAGGGAAGTTTTTAAAAACTAACCTTAATTATGTAATACATATTACTACATACATATTGTAATTCATCAAGATTTACATAGGATTTTTAATTATTTTAGTGTGAAAAATTTATGTTATAATTATAATAAACATATACAATAATTTAACTAATTCTTTTTCATTAAGAATAATCCTTAATTATATGTATTTAAAATTGTACATCTAACGTCTATATATTTATGTATTAAATTATAATGTTCGTAAATAAATGGCTAATAAATAAATTATTTAACTGTTCAATTTGATCTGTAAAATGTATAAATTTAGAATTTTCTGATTCATTATTAGTTTCAAAGGAATTTCTTCACATACATACCAGTCGCCTTGTAAAACACTGTATTTGAAGAAATTGCTTTGAAACTAATAATGAATAAGAAAATTCTAAATTTATAGATTGTATCAAAAGAAATGTCTAATTATTATATATATATCGATTCTATAAATGAAAATTCATGGGAAAAATATACGAAGTTTTTCACAAAATTTAAAAATTATGAAGACAAAATATTTGAAAAAAAAAAAAGAATAACTGAAAAACAGTTCTATTATCCAAATAAAAGAAAAAATTAGACAGGTTAGTTTGCATAAATAATGTAATTACATTAATCCCCTATTTTCTTCAATACAAATAGTAGAGGGCAAGATGAATTCAAATATCTAATGACGAATATGAACTTTTATTACTTTACCATACAGGGTATGGTCAAGTATTGTAATCGTGCATGAAAAAAGTGTTTTTTTTTCCTTATTTTTTCGAAATATCTCAAAAACAGCTGAAACGATTTTGATAAAAAAAAGTGAGCGAAACCATGGGATTTCGGTCTATAAAAAACCTCTAATAAGTGAACATCGAAAAAATTATATTTTTCGAGATAATAAATGTTTTGTCAAAATGTCTGTTAGTTAGTCTGTCTGTTAGTTTGTTAGTTAGTCTGTGCGCTACCAAATTTTTGTGGACGAGCTAGCTCAAAAACTAGGGAGAATATCGAAACCAAATTTTACACGTAGTTTTGGTCTACTGAGATTAAGAGTTGATTAGATTTTGGTGCATATCGACCCAAAATTAAGGGGGTGTAGGGGGGGGGTTAAAAATAAAAAATTAATTTACTTGCAGGTCTAGGTAAAATATATTAATAATATAATATAAACAAATTATGTTTTCTTATCTTATATCTATCATATATTTCCTTTTTCTCTTCTTTAATTTAGATTAATATTAAATCAGACTAATTATATATAGTTGATACAATTTGATGGCTGTATATGTATATAATTAAGTAATGGAGAGGGATTCAGCCAATGGGTAGCCTCTGCTGAATAAAAAACTCCCGATTATAGAAAACGTTTCGGCTTTAACTAAACTTATTTGTACTTGAGACGTTGCCCATATCAAGTGAGAGCACACCAAGATTTATGTACCATTTTGTAATTCATATAATTTTGTATATATTATGATAAAATCCACAACAACTCTGCCTGCGGACAATTTATTTATAAAATTAATTGTGTCGCTAATACTCTCTTAGGAACTGATGATGGCATTATTTAATTAAAGCCGAAACGTTTTCTATAATCGGGAGTTTTTTATTCAGCAGAGGCTACCCATTGGCTGAATCCCTCTCCATTACTTAATTATAATTATATATACTCGGGCTGCCTCCGCTCCGGGCTTGTGCAGTTCAAGCCTAGCTGGTCCAATAAAACCCTTCTCGAATCCGCGCCCGAGCCCCCAATTTTTATAGGAAATGATTAAGATGATGGATGATTTTTATTATTTTTGGCTCGAAGGGTTAGTTGGAAGGATGTTAGCAGGGCTTGGATTGGAGATGATCTTCAGAGATTAGAATCTCTCTTGGCGGCGTAAAGCCAGAAAAATGCTTTTCTAAAATAAGAATTTGCACTGGGCAGTTGAAAATATGCTTTAATAAAATAATGGCACAAAGCTTGCATTTATTGCTTTTTCGTTACAGAACCTGTATACAAATTACTTCTTAGACACAAGCCGTCTCTTTACCAAATCATTCCCAGGTGATCAGACACCTCGGAGAGTTGCCCCATTCAATGAGCTTCAACAACTGAACAGCAGCCGACAACTCACAACTGACAACTGAACTCGCGTCGAGGAGCCAGCTGCTTTTATAAACCTGGCCCTAATTAGATAATTAAACTGATTGATAGCGTTTTTCTTTAGGAGACGGATTGGTACAAATATGAAATTGGATGTTGATGAAGGCAGTCCACAGTGGTTGTAAAAAATAAGACTATAATGGTTTTATTATTTTACATTTATTCGTTAAACCGACATTTCGGAGATTTATTCTCTCCTTCTTCAGGGTCTATATAATTGAGGGGAAGACGAACATCAATTAGTATTGGGATTTTCACATGTCATTCATAATATATAAAAAACAAAATAATATACACAAAATAAAATAAGAATCATAAATCTACTTACAACGAAAAGTCAATGAAAGTAGTTCAAATCATAATTACTTCCTGTCTCCTTTGACAATGCCAAGAAAACTTTTTTTTTTTTACTTAGGGAAAGTGGTGTAGGTTATAGGTGAAACATGATATCAATTAATAAAGTAAAGGGTGTGTAGTTTCACAGTGAATGAAATAAAACTCAAAGAGGTTTATACAAACTCAATATATTTCGGATTATTAGTCCATCATCAGGAGTCCTGATGATGGACTAATAAACCTCTTTGAGTTTTATTTCATTCACTGTGAAATTACACACCCTTTAGTTTATTAATTAGCCAAGAAAACATTATAAAATTTTTTCATCTCGAAAATAAATAAACTGCAACGGATCGTTGCTAAACTTTATCCAAATTTATTTGAAATATTAATATGTTTATTCCTTTATTATTAATCAGATATCATTTGCTATTTGCAGTTCATGTTGACTTTAAGTAAAAAATAATGATCGATTCTCATTTAATAGTCGAGGAATAACCATTCTACATTGAATTTTGACGTTTCGGTTATTATTGGTAACCATTGCTGAGGACATGGAGGAATCAAGTTAAAATCAAAAATAGTAATCGATTCTCATCTAATACTTGAGAATAACAATTCTACATTAGGTTTTTGACGCTTCGATTATTATTGGTAACCATTGCTGAAGACATGGAGGAAACGGCTTAAAATCAAAAATAACGATCGATTCTTATCTAATACTAGCGGAATAACCTTATTGCATTCAAGCTTGAGTTGTTTACCAAAAAAGAATTTAGTCTTTTTGATTTTAAGTCGATTCTTCCACGTTATCAGTAGAGGATGCCATTAATAGTCAAAACATCAAAAATGGAATGCAATAAGGTTATTCCGCTAGTATTAGATAAGAATCAAACGTTATTTTTGATTTTAAGCCGATTCCTTCATGTCTTCAGCAATGGTTACCAATAATAATCAAAACGTCAAAAACCTAATGTAGAATTGTTATTCCTCAAGTATTAGATGAGAATCGATCACTATTTTTGATTTTAACTCGATTCCTCCATGTCTTCAGCAATGGTTACCAATAAAAACCGAAAGGTCAAAAATCCAATATAGAATGGTTATTCCTCAAGTATTAGATCAGAATCTGTAGCGGCCCGCTCTTGCTCATGGCGACGAGCCTTGAGACACGGCCGCTAGATGACTCGGCTAGACAGTCGGATCGTTGCGTCGTTTAGCATGAGTGAAATATTATCACCCATGCTATATTAAAGCGACTCGATTCGACTGGGGAAGCGAACGGATTCGGACAAACGAATCTGGAGGGGCCAAACGCCAACCAGCAGCCCCTCCCCTGCACACACCCTATATGAACACGCAACCTACAACTCTGAACACAACAGATTGTTAGGACCCCATCGACTTGATGGGGGGCGCACAAAGCTCCACACAGCACTCACCTCACGAGAGCCCTAACAATAGAATCAATCACTATTTTTGATTTTAACTCTATACCTCCATGTCTTCATCAATGGTTACCAATAAAAACCGAAACGTCAAAAATCCAATATAGAATGGTTATTCCTCAAGTATTAGATCAGAATCAATCACTATTTTTGATTTTAACTCTATACGTCCATGTCTTCAGCAATGGTTACCAATAAAAACCGAAACGTCAAAAATCCAATATAGAATGGTTATTCCTCAAGGATTAGATCAGAATCAATCACTATTTTTTCTTTTAACTCGATACCTACATGTCTTTAGCAAAGGTAACGGATAAAAAAACAACGCAGTTGCTATGGTTACTTATAAAATTTCCTCCCAAATTTTTATCATTTCACAGCAAGAAGCCTAACCATTCTTACTTAAACAAGTTTAAATGAGCTATATTACCGATCAAATGAATAAATTTTAAAGTTTTTTCTTTTTAAATTTTGGTAAAATAAGGAATTTAAAAAAAAGTACAATCTTACTCTAGAGTAAAGTACTTTAAAATATACTTTTACTAAAAACTTTATTTAACCTTTTTTGTTGTCCCCGAGATACTTAATTAGGATATTAAATTTCATCAAAATTGGTTAAGTCATTTTCAAGATATTTAGAAAAAACTAAAAAAGTACGGAAATAAAGTACTAATGTTTGTGGGCCGATATGTACCAAAAACTAATCAGCGCTTCATTTTGTTAAACTAATGGTAGGTTTTCAATTTCATTTCAATCGGCGCAAAGGTGTGGAAAAAATCGTGGACGAAAAAAACGATAACACACACACACACATCCATCCATCCATCCATCCATCCATCCATCCATCCCCACGCACTTCCAAAAAAATGGCACTTTTTGGCCTCTCGACGAGACCCCATGTAATTTTTGGCAAAATCGTCACGTGCTAAAATTCAACCTAATTGAATACTACAATTTGTGACCTTAATTGAGTCCATGGGTTCCGTAGTCTTTACCTGAGGACTCTTTGAAGTCCCGCTTGGCGCGAGAGCGATTACAATACTTTACCCATGCTACGCATTGGATAAAGTAAAAAGCAAATGATGATTAATGTGTTAATGAGATATATATAAATGAATGAATGTATAACATGTCCCCACCAATCACTGGATGCGCAGAATATCGTTGCGCATATATAGTTGTTGGTTTTTTTACTTTATCCAATGCGAAGCATGGGAGAAAGTATTGGAATCGCTCTCGCGGCAAGCGTGACTTCAAAGGGTCCTCAGGTAAAGACTACGGAACCCATAGACTCAATTAAGGTCACAAATTGAAGTATTCAATGAGATTGAATTTTAGCACGTGACGGTTTTGCCGAAAATTACCTGGAATCTCGTCGAGAGGCCAAAAAGTGCCATTTTTTTTGGAAGTGCGTGGGGATGGATGGATGTATGTATGTGTGTGTGTGTGTTATCGTTATTTTCGTCCACGATTTTTTCCACACCTTTGCGCTGATTGAAATGAAATTGAAAACCTACCATTAGTTTAACAAAATGAAGCGCTGATTAGTTTTTGGTACATATCGGTCCACAAACATTAGTACTTTATTTCAGTACTTTTTTAGTTTTTTCTAAATATCTTGAAAATGACTTAACCAATTTTGATGAAATTTAATATCCTAATTAAGTACCTTGGGGACCACAAAAAATGTTAAATAAAGTTTTTAGTAAAATTATATTTTAAAGTACTTTACTCAAGAACATATTAATATTTCAAATGAATTTGGATAAAGTTTAGCAACGATCCGTTGCAGTTTATTTTATATTACAATTATTTACACATTTACAAATATGGTCATCATCAGTCCCAAAATTTTACAAAATTATATACAAAGTTCTTTTTTTTTTCCTTTACTTAAATTTTTTTCCCTTTTTTTTTCTTTTAAAAACATAGTTCGAAACGTCATCAATTTATTTACATATTATTCGTTTTATTAATTTTTTTTAAATTAAATTCGTCATATGAGTTTTAAATCATTAATTATGCTATCCCAGCAAATACTCAGGTCCATCACGTCGGATCTGTAATTTACTGCGCGCGATAAGAGATTTTTAATTGCAATCATTTCCAGGATTTTTCGTTTAAAATAATTGTTTTCCTGGAAAATGATATTAAATTCGTTGAAATTGAATTTGTGATTTTTTTCTTGGGCGTGAATCGCGAGGGCTGTATTATTTTTATCCGTTTTTTAGATGGACAGTTCGAGTTCACGTAATCTCTCACTTGCTTTTCGTTTAGTTTGGACAATATACTAGTATATACACCATTGCACGGCAGTACTCCATCCCCCATACACTCGATCATATAGACTGTGCCAGTTCGCGTTTTCGTATCTAATTTATCCTTATGGTTAAATAGAAATTCGATTGTATTAGTTGGTTTTAACGCGACGCTGACCAAGCCCACAAATAGTAATTTTTTTTATTGATCGCTAAGTTGGTGGTAGTATGGAATACTGACGTACCTTTTGGGCTCGTTATCTACTTTTTTAGTTTTGTCGCATTTATACAGAGTACGCCGGATGATGGACCCGACCACACTATTAGGATAACTATCGTCAATTGCAATTTGTTGAATGATATTAATATATTTGTTCCAAAATATTTTGTCGGATATTCGAGTCATTCTCAAAACCAAATTCAGAATGGCGCTAACTTTGTAGGTAAAAGGATGGGTGGAGTTGAAATTTAAGATTCGGGATGTCTGCGAGGGTTTTCTAAACCAGTCCAATTATATACAACCATTGTCTTTAATTAGTGTACTGTCCAGAAAATTTATTTTGTTGTTAGATTCTACCTCATATGTAAACTTGATATGTTGATTATATGAGTTTAAAATGGTTATCGTTTCATTGATCTTTGATGGCTCAATGCAGGAAATAGAATCGTCAACGTATCTAAAAAAGAATTTTAGATTTAAACTTTTTATTACTGTTTCTTCCAAGTCCTCCAAAACCAAATTGTCGAAAAAACTCGAAGTCGAACAACCCATGCTTTGGCCACTGTGTAGCATAAATATTTCTCCATTAAACATGAAAAAATTCGATTCCAAAATAATAAATATTATTCATCAGTACATGTAAATATTTGTTCTATATTTTTCTCTTTTAAATATTTTTTTAATTCTGTGGAGTTTATGCCTGCGTACTGATCTCCTAGTATTATTTTGATGTTATTGTCTTTTGTGATGGGATCAATTAGTTTTATAAATTCTCTTGCTGTTTGTCCTATGGATGCTGTGAAGAATACAAATCTTGTGAAATGATCAATTAAGATATGGAGATATTTCTTTGTTGAGTTATTACCTCCAAAACCGCCTATAGTATCTATTGACATTATTTCATAGGGTGTTGTGGCAGGACCCAGTTTTGATGTCAGGCCTTATTGATCTCGTTTTATTCTCGTTACATATTTTGCATTCTCTGCAGAATTTTTCTATTTCTCTATCCATATTTTTAAAATAATAGTTTGGTCTAATTTTGGCAATTAGGTGTTTCGTTCCAATATGACCGTAAAATTCATGGATCTTTTTTATTAGTTCCATGCCAAATGGTTTGGATACAAATATTCTAGTTTTACTATTTTTTGTTATCTTAAATTTTATATTTATTACTTTTTTTGAATTTTTTATTTCATGTTCATTTAATCTTTGGTCTTCCTTTATTTCTTCTATTGATATTAAATTGACTCTTTTTAGCACATCTTCTTCATTTTCAAAGGATTCCAGAACTGGGTTCATGGATAAGGCAATTGCTTCCAAATTGTCCTTTCCAGGAGCATATTTTATGTTGAAATTGTATTGTGATAAGTAGTGTATCAAATCTCCAAGAGGTTCGTCTGTCCTTACTTTGACTTTTAAGTTTACTAGTGGTTTGTGGTCGGTTATGACTGTGAATTTTTTTCCGATTAACCAATATTGCCAATAAAGAATAGAGTTATAGGTGGGATGGGTGCGAGGTAGATAAAAATCGTGTTCCACTGAAATGTGAATTGTTTATTAATATATACAGATATTTACAATGAGTTTTATATTAGTTACCTGAAATGTGAAACTCGAAATTTCAGGACCTTTATTTAGTTTTAACAATGATGTTTATTACAAGTGATTTTATATAATATATGGTTATTAAATATTGTATATTAACAATTGTGTTTGAATTGAGCGTTTTAATTTGACTCTCTACTGCTTGATGTCTCAATCTATTATGTCGCTTGCTTCTCCTTATCTTCCCCTTCCACTCGTCTTCATGTGTGGGTGTTTCGAGCTTACATATGTATATATATATATATATATATATATTTATATATCCGGTCGGGTTCTCGAAAACGGCTCTAACGATTTGGATGATATTCACTGGTTAGGAGGGTTTTGTGTTGGACATTCGATCTGTCACGGTCTCATCTTCGGCTAAGTTGTTTTTGATGGGTTTTTTGTTAATTGAAATAATTATTCACAGGTGGTTGACTCGATAAAAATGTTTATTTACATTTTTATTCAATTTCCTTTTAATAAATGATTGGTTTTTTGAATTTTATATCCCACAATAAGATTATTACAATTATTATTATATATTAAAAATTGGCAATTTAATTGATTGATAATTATCGGAAAAGAGGTTTTTTATTTAATTAGTTTTTTCCTCTTATTAAAAACAAGGACTACAAAGATGATCAAGGACAGTCGATGGTGGAGAAGTAATCTCCGGAGTCGAAGCTAAAATACAATGTATACATTAATTAATGTAAAATAATTGGTTTAATTTAATTGATTAAAAATCGAGTTTTAAATCACACAAATATTAATTTGACAATTTAATTGATGATCTTTGTTATTTAATTAAAAAAAATAATTATACCGTATTTATTTATATACCTATATACACATAATCTGTGGACCACTGAAGGCTAGAAATGCAAAAACTGCGTGGGCGTGGGGGGGGTATATGTGGGGGTGCAGGAGGTGGGGTTCAGTGGTGGGAGGCCGGGGGGAGGTACGGGGTTTCAGGAGCGGAGTGAGAGGTGTAGGTGTGGGGTGGGAGGGTGAAGTGATGGGGGTCCGGGGGGCGAGGGGGGGGTATCGGGGATTAATATATAGCTATTAACTGAAGAAAAAATTTACCGAGTGCTATATATACTATATATATATATATATATACAATTTTTGCTCGTTTAATAAGAGTAGATTTGAAGAGTTTTTCTCTTTGACATAAAATAAGAGTTATAAGAGTTATAAAGAAAGGACAAACCGATGAATCACCATGTATAGTAAATATATACATATATAAATAATATATAAAATATAAACATACATAATATATAATATATAATAATAATATAATAATAATAATAATAATAAT
>JALMQS010000061.1:1896964-1982010 GCA_024734495.1 Forficula auricularia | reverse complement strand
TGGAACGATTGAAGGAACAAAGCTGTACGAAATCTTGTAACCACGAAGAAGTAATAAATTTCCGGGCCTTGTGCCATTTATTTTGTTGAAAGCATTTTTTCACTGGCCTCCGGCCAAGTTCTTATTTTGAAGAAAGCATATTTCACTGCCCCCCGGGCAATTTCTTATTTTAAAAAGCATTTTTCACAAGCCTCCGGGCCAATTCTTATTTTGGGAAAGCAAATTTCACGGCTTTACGCCACCAAGAGAGGTTTTCACCTCTGAAGAAAATCGACGACATCGGCGCTCCTCCGATATCTTTCCATCAAGCCTTTCGAGTCAAAAACTCATCTTCATCCATCATCGGGATTATTTCCTATAAATTTGGGGGCTCGGCCGCGGATTCGTTAAAGGCTTTATCGGACGGAGCTGGACCATCTCGGTTCGGACCCAAGGAGGTTTGTCTTGACTCGCCTCGAGGCACCGACCGTTTTTGCGCGGGCAAACACATTTAGCGCGCCCGGCAGCCAAGCGACGAGCAAAGGCAGGCGACGTAGCAGGCAGCAGCAGCGGCTATCGACTGAAGCGATCGAGCGAAGGCCAGACAACACGACGACGGCAGCGCCACTCGCGGATAACAGCTGAACCAGCCACCCATAGGAGTAGCAGCAGGAATACGACAGAAGAATTAACTAACGAGGTAAGAGCCGACAATCCCACTGCACACCTACACACCTATCCCTCTTATCAGTTATAAGACCACTATACAGTCATGGAACACAGTCCAATCAATTTTAGGGACGTAGAACCACTAATAAAAAAATTCAACGGAACGGATAACTATCCAATAGAAAGATGGGTGCAGGACATAGAATCCGAAGCAAGTATTCAAAGTTGGAGTAGTTTGCAACTATTTACCTTTGGCAGACGGCTAATAACTGGACTAGCTAGGCTATTCGTAGAAAGTGAAAGAAACATTAATACGTGGGATAAGTTAAAAGAGGCCTTGTTGGAGGAATTTTCATTGCAAGTTAGTAGCGCGGATATTCACAAGCAGCTAGCCAGAAGAAAATTGCAAAAGGGTGAGCACGTTTATGAATACTTCCTGATTATGAAAGAGATAGCAAGCAAGGGAAACTTAGAAGACAAGGCATTAATAGAGTATATACTGGACGGTATACAAGAAATTAGTCCTAATAAAGTAATACTTTACGGGGCAAAAACGATAAAAGAATTTAAAGAAAAGTTAAAATTATATTCGGAAATCACTTCCAAGTCAGCTAACGTAGCAAATCATGCATGCAATAGACAGCCAGTTAGCAGTAATGATGGAAACGAAAACCTAATCACCAAAAAAGACCCACCCATGAACATAGTTACGGCAAATAGTCAAAAAACGAAATCCAATCACAAGATCATTTCAATAAGCAACCACAAGATTAACGCCTTAGTAGATACCGGTGCAGGCTTATCGCTCATGAGCGAAGACATCCACAAACAGCTAGGTTCACCACAACTAACAGATTCAAATATTATTTTAAACGGATTTGCATTTTCACGAACAGGAACTAAGGGATATTTTAAAACAACCACACGAATTGACAACGAAGATTTTAATATTAAATTTTATGTAGTTCCAAACGAAACAATAGACGAACAAGTAATTTTAGGAATCGATCTGTTAGATCAGGCCGAAATTAAAATAGGACAAGATGGCATCCAAATTATTAAAAGCATAGACGTTAATAAAATTAACAAAACAATAACAGAAACAGAATCTCATTTAATAGATGAACTACGCATGGAAAACAATTCATTAAAACACGAAATTCAGTCAATGAAAAAGGAATTGAACAGTTTAAATAGAAGTCTCAACGAAGAAAGAAAAATTCAAAGAAACGAAATTAACCATTTAAAATTAAGGAACAACGAACTGATAGATCAAAATAACTCATTAAACGAAATTATAAATTTAATTAAACATGAAAACAGGGAATTACACAAGAAATTATCAGATCAAGACAGTCATTTTGCAAAAACAGCTAACGCTTTGAAAGAAAATAAAGATATCTCAAGTAAAGAAAGTCATTTAGAAGATGGTCAAGGGACAAATTCACCTATGAACAAAGACAAGATTAAGGGGTTTCAAGCAAGAAGAATTGGGGAACTTACGAAGAAAATTAGAATCAAAAGCCAAAATGATTACGCAGCCTATGACGTTACAAAGTTTAGTGGTCTTAAATCTGATAAAATTAATTTCAATTACCCCTCAATACCAGTTAAAACCCATGTCGGTCCCTTACCTCAGACTATATTAAGTGTTCAAGAAGATACCCAAGTGAAGTGTTGTGTTAATTATAAAAGTGTAAAAAAAAAAAAAAAAAAGTGTTAATTTAAGTGCAAGTGAAAAATAGTGTGTGAAAGTGTTAGTTTTTAAGTTAAAATCAAAGAAATAGACAATTAAAAAACACTAAGTTTAAGCATAAAATTTGTTTTTTGTTTTGTTCAAGTAATTTTCAAGATCAATTTGTTTTGTAAAAAATAACAATAGTTAAGTTTAGTTTTAAGTGCTATTTCATTGTAAAAAAAAAAAAAAATAAATAATTCTGTATTTTATGATTAAGTTAAAAATACCTAAACGGTTTTAAAGAAGAAAAGACAATAACTAAATTAATTTTAAGTTGAAATATTTAACTATGTAAAAGATGATTGGTTATAAGTTCCGAGTCGTAACTTGATTGAGAAAGGGGAGAATGTAGGGATCGATTTTCTGCCTTTTTTTATTTCAATTAGAAATGTAATTTATTTTTCGATGTTAATCGATTCGTGGCTTATGAAAGACTAATTAGCGAAGAAGGAGACCACGTCCTTTTATAATTAATCGAGCGCGATCTAGGAAAAATTATTAACCAATCACCTTAATTACCAATTAAATCCACGGCTATAAAAGAGACGAAGCCGTAATTAGCAGGCAGTTGCAATTCAGCCCTCACTGTGTGAAGAGCTGTTTTACGCTCTCCAAGAGTTCGCCTGTCGACTTTGGAACGATTGAAGAACAAAGCTGTACGAAATCTTGTAACCACGAAGAAGTAATAAATTTCGGGCCTTGTGCCATTTATTTTGTTGAAAGCATTTTTCACTGGCCTCCGGCCAAGTTCTTATTTTGAAGAAAGCATATTTCACTGCCCCCCGGGCAATTTCTTATTTTAAAAAAGCATTTTTCACAAGCCTCCGGGCCAATTCTTATTTTGGGAAAGCAAATTTCACGGCTTTACGCCACCAAGAGAGGTTTTCACCTCTGAAGAAAATCGACGACACCGGCGCTCCTCCGATATCTTTCCATCAAGCCTTTCTCTGAAGTTGGTTTGCAGGCAGCTTTTCTTGCAAGTTTGTCTGCTCTTTCATTTCCTGGTAGTCCAATATGACCGGGTATCCAAATAAAATAGAGTCCTGTTCCCTTTTTTATAATGTTGTCATTGAGATTTATGATATTTTGAATTAGTGGGTGTAATGAATACATTATTTCCAATGCTTTTAGAGAACTAGACGAGTCGGTACAGATTATAAAATGTTCGTTGCTGTTCTGTTTTATTATATATTTGAGTGCTAATTCTATTCCTTTTAATTCGGCGGTGAATACATTCGAGTAGTCTGATAGCCTATATGATTTTTCTGTGTTGTTAGTTACGAATGAGCAACCAGTAGAGTTATTAATTTTGGATCCATCTGTGTATATAAATGTATAGTTGGAAAATCTTGATTTAATTTCTAGGAACTTATTTATGAATATTGCTGGGTTCGTTTCATGTTTTTTATATTTTGAAAGACTCCAGATTATATTTAATTTTTCTAGTGTCCAAGGGGGTTCTGGAGGGTTTATGATTTGTACGACTTGTTCTAGGCACTGGCTATATTGTTCAATTAAGTCTTTGTGTCTTATGTTAAATGGTTTTGTTGTATTAAGACGTCTATTGTAGAGATGAAGAAGAGGTGTCTCAAATACAGACGAATATGTTGGGTGTGTGATACATGGTTTTATTTTCGTTATATAACTCATTCCAAGTATTTGTCTTCTAGTATTTAGTGGCGGTTCCCCGGATTCAGCACATAGACTTTTTATAGGGCTGGTTCGAAATGCTCCTAATGAAATGCGAATACCTAGATTGTGGATGGGATCAAGCATTGCGAGGATCGACTTTCTTGCAGAAGAGTATACAGGGGATCCATAATCAATTTTACTCCGAATTAGCATTCTGTATATTCGAATCATACTTATGTGGTCAGCTCCCCAATGTGTATTTGATAAAACCTTTAGGATATTCATGGCTTTTAAGCATTTGGTTTTTGTGTATTTAATATGATCAACCCAGTTTAGTTTATTATCAAAAATCAGTCCTAGAAATTTTACATTATTTTTATATGGAATCAAAGTGCCATCTATATTGAATTGGGGATCATCATGCCTCTTTCGGAGACGACAAAAATGGATACAAGATGTTTTGGATGGATTTATTTTAAATCCGTGATCTTTAGTCCAAGTGTTAATACTATTTATAGTATTTTGTATATGAGATTTAAGTAAATGGAGATTTTTTGAACTAAAGTATATAGCTAGGTCATCCGCAAAGAGGGAATATTGCACTGGATGATTTATTTTGGAGACGATGTCGTTAAGAGCGATAGTAAAAAGGGTTGCGGATAAAACAGATCCTTGACATGTTCCATTTTCCTGTATCATTTTTGTAGAAAGAGTGTTACCCACCCTTACTCGAAAGGATCTGTTTTCTAGGAAATTTTTTAGAAATTCGGCTAGGTGGCCTTTTATGTTCCACTCGTTTATCTTCTTTAAGATTAGAAAACGCCATACGGTGTCAAAAGCCTTTTCCATATCAAAAAACACTCCGATGGTATGTTCTTTTTTAATGAAAGAATTTTGTAAATAATTTTCTAGTCTCAGTAGATGGTCAAGACAGGATCTATTTTTTCTGAATCCACATTGGAAGTTACTTAAAAGGTTATTATTTTCAAGTATCCATGTGAGTCTTTTATGAATAATTCTTTCCATTAGTTTGCAAACACAGCTGTTTAGTGAAATAGGTCTATAGCTATCAATATTTTTTTTATCTTTATTGGGTTTTGGAATTGGGACCAAAATTGATTCTCTCCAAATATCAGGAAAAAGATCCTTTTCCCATATTTTATTTATTATTTTGAGAAGCGCAATTTTGGTTGAGGTTCCTAAGTTTTTCAACATGGCGTTATGAATGCTATCAGGACCGGGTGCAGTATTTTTTGTTATCTTTAAAGCATTGTCCAATTCCCATTCTTTAAAGGGAGAATTATAGTATTCTTGATTTGTTGATGAAAAATTTAAAATGTTTTGTTCAAGGTTTACTTTTTTATATAAAAAATTAAGGGGATAGTTATCATTACTTGAGATACTTGCAAAATGTTGGGCAAAGGCGTTAGCGATATTGTAGGGATTTGTTAGAGGGATATTATTTTGTAAAATCAAGGCATTGGGAGAGGAGTTTTTTCCCTGTATACTTTTAATCTTATTCCATATTATTGTATTGGGGGTTGTGTAAGTGATGGTTGAGATAAAATTTTGCCAGGATTCCTTTTTGCTCTGCTTTGTAATGCGTCTGGCATGAGCACGAGCTTTTTTGAAGGCTATCAAATTGCTTGTAGTAGGATTTCTTTTAAAAAGGTTTAATCTATATTTTCGACTTTTAATTGCTATTTTACATTCCTCGTTCCACCAAGGGACACTAGGCCTTTTAATTGTTGTTTTTGATTTTGGTATCGATGTGTGGGCAGCTTGTAAAATGTGACTGTTAAACATTTTTAAATTTACCAAAGGATTTTTGGAATCATTGTATTCGAAATTTATATTTGTTTTAAAGGTTTGCCAATTTGCTTTTTTAATTAACCATTTTGAGTGAGTGCGACTTGTCATGAAACTATCTAAGAAAGAAATGATTATGGGGAAATGGTCAGAGCTACAAAGGTCATCATGTGTCACCCACTCCAGTTTTGGGGCTAGGGAGGGTGTGCACATGCTAAGATCTATGGATGAAAATGAGTTGTATGCGCTACTGAAATGTGTTGGAGATCCGTCATTCAAGAGGTATATGTTGTTATTAAGAATGGTCTGTTCAACAATCCTTCCACCCGTAGATAGTTTATCTCCTCCCCAAAGGGGATTGTGACAATTTAAATCCCCTATTAATAGAATGGGATTGGGCATTTGTGATAGAATGTTTTCAAGATCAAGTCTAGTAATTTTTTCTTTGGGATTTATATAGATATTGCAGATGCTTATCGGATTAGGTACGTTTATTTGGACAGCAATCGCTTGTAGATTAGTATGAAGTGGGATTGGTTGAGAATGAATGTTTTCTTTAATAAAAGTAGCAACACCACCGTTGCTTCTTAGTCCAAGATTGTGATCTTTTCTGTATGCTCGGTAACCTTTCAAAATAACTTTTTGTTCGGGGTTAAAATGTGTTTCTTGTATTGAAAAGCAAAAGGGATCATATTTGTTTATTAACAATTTGATTTCTTCGAGTTTCGAGTAGTAGCCGTTGCAATTCCATTGTATTAATTTAGCACTATTTAATGCCATTTTATATGTATTTTGATTTTTTTTTTTTTTTTTTTTTTTTTTTATTATTTAAATATAATTGTGTATGTAATATATATTATGAATATTTGTTTTTAGGAATTTGGTTTATTAATAAATTATTTAAAATATGTAAAAGTTAAAGTTTAGATAATATATATATGTATTTATATAGTCTATTTATTAAATCAAAAGAATTCTATTTATATAAATAAATTTAAAGATAAGCATCAATTATTTTCCTGCTTTCTTTTTATTCTTTGAATTGGTCTTTTTTTCTTTTTTTTTCCGAAATTTTTTTACAATATTTTCAGACTTATTATCTGTTTGGACTGTCCAAAGGTTGTCTGTTTCCGAATCGTCGGAAGCTGTTAAGGAATCTATTGAGTCCATAGGTGTATTTGACGGGATTGTATCATTTTGGGTATTTTTCGTTTGATCAGATTCGATTAATTCATCGGTTAATTTAACTGGTTGGACAATTGTCTTTTGTGCACTATCAGGAGAGAGATTTTGTAATTGACTTTTCAAATTTGAAATTTGTTTTTTTAATTCATTCAGCTCTTTTTTAAGGTCCTCACATGAGGAGCAATTTCCGGTTTGTGTCTTTTTTGCGAATGATGATAAATTAGAATTTTCTTTTTTTTATATTGAGCTTTAGCGGCGTAATATGAAATATTCATTTGAGAAGCCAATTCCAATATCTCTCTTTCTCTAATATACAGTGGACATTGTCGGGAAAAAGACGGGTGGGGACCCTCACAATTGACGCATTTAGCTTGTCTGTTACACATGGTTCCATCTTTTTGGTGCTCAATTTGCCCACAGAAGCCGCAAATCTTGTTTTCAGACTTGCAAGAATTCTGAGAATGCGAAAATTTTTGGCAGCGAAAGCAGCGAAGAGGAGGGGACGAAACGTCTAACAGTTAGATTATAAAATCCAACTTTCAGCTTAAGAGGTAGAGTGGATGTACCAAAAGTAATAATTACAAGTGGGGTTACCGTAATTTGATTACCCACCCTTTTCGTAATTTTATGAATATCAGTTATATTTTGATTATGATTTTGATTTTTTAATTCATCAAGCAAAGTTTCCTTAGAAATTTCCACCAAATCTTCACAGTATACGATTCCTTTAATTGAGTTGAGCTTTTGGTGTGGTTCAACCTTAACTGGTATTTCATTAGTAAAATTAGTTAATTTTAGTAATGCTTTAGTTTGTTTGTTGTCAAACGTTTCCACCAATATCGAGCCATTACGCAATTTTTTTATGCTTTTGACCTGGCCCGACACTTGGTAGGTTATTATTTTGTTAATTATAAAAGGAGATACCTTGTTTAGTCTTTGGTTAGTGTCGGTGTGGCTAATTACTAGAAATTTAGGTTCGGGTATTTCTATTATTTGGTCATTTAGTTCAAAGTTGTTGAATCTTCTCGGTTTTTTATGTACAAGGGGTGGGTAATTGTGGTCATCAGGTGGGTGTTCCCTAGAAAGAGGGAGAGGGTTATTTACCCTAATTCCGTCCGAGGACTGGGCCATGGCGATTTGCCAGGCCCAAGGAACAAAACTAAAACTATGGATTAATATAAACCAGAATTAATAATATAATATATAAAGAATTAGTATTAAGAAGAAATAATAAAAATTTAAAAGGTATATAGTTATAAAAGAGAGAGAGAAAGGGAGAAAAAAAATTGGTTATCTGTGCGCAGGGCAGCGAAGTCAGGAGACATCCGTCGTCCAGAAGCTCTCACTCAACGACTCGGCATCACTTATGTATATCTCATTAAATTATTTCGGTACTTCCAAAATTTGTCAATTCTAGTAAAAAGTTAGTTGATCTCTAATTGGATTACCGAAATTGAAACCTTATGTTGCTAATCAGATGGCCGCCCATAGGAAAACTCCATAACCACGCCAATGGCCGCGACCACCCCATTTTGAGTTACGTAACTAAATTTTGAGATCGAAAAACATAAAACGACAATGACAATGAAGAAATGAGCTGATGTCCACAGGATTTTACCATACACCTGCCCCTCTCTCTCCTATTTTTGAACCCCTACTCTTATGGTCCACTATCAATTTCACATTCTAATCAATTTTCAAAAGGTCATTATAGGCTATAGGGTGCATTGGCGAAATTTCGTACAAATCGATCGGCAGGGTCTAGGACTTATATTGATAGTTCTACATTTTAAGCAACCCCGCCCCCCTCCCCCTAAATTAATCTCTATTTTATTTTAAGGCCGTTTTATATTAATTTCTATTTCATTTTGTTGTTGTTGTTTTTAGTTTAAAAATTTTATAAATTAAATTTTTTAAACCCACCCCTGCCTTAATTTTTGCTTCAATTTCAACGAAATTCTAATCAGTTCTTAATCTCAATGTACAAAAACTACACTTGAAATTTCGTTTTGATATTCACACTAGTTTTTGAGCTAGAGTGTAGGTCTGTAGGTACACAAAATTTGGTAACATACGTACTTACTAACAGAGAAAAAATTAATATTTCGAAAAAGATAATTTTTTGTCACTCACTCATTAAATCGTTTTTTGTAGATAAAAATTTATTTTTTCAAAATAGTTTGAGCAGTTTTTGAGATATTTCGAAAAAAACTAAGAAAAAGACTTCTTTAATAATTTTTTCTTTAGAAGTGAATAAAATGGAAAGTGGGGGGATTGCTTTTCATGAAACTGTTTGGAGTGTGTCATGAAGTGGGCTCCCTTGTATAATAATAGATATGTTTAAAAAAGTTTTGCTTTAAAATAGAATACATTACTTTATGGTTTACTAATAAAAATATAAATTTATTCTATAATAGGGATAACAAAAATTTTCTCAATCAAAATTGGGTCGCGAATGAAAAAAGTTTAACAAGCGCTGCTTTTGGCAAACCGATTTTTATTTCTATTAGCTTAGTATTAGATTCAAGGGAAAATTTTCATTTTTTCTTTTTTTTCAATGTTTTGAAAAAATGAGATAAATCATTTTGTCTGAGTGTCTGGATTCACGATAATTTAAGAACGAAAAGTCGTAGAAAGTTCATTCTTGTGCTAAAATATTTGTATTTCTCAATACAGGGAACTAATTAGATTTTGGGCTGTCTAGCTTTAGTAGAACTTCTTGTTCAAAATTAAAGAAAATATCATTTTTCGAATGATTTTATTCAGGTATTAAATCAATGTTATAATATAGGCATAAATGAACAATTTATTTTATATTTAAGTTTATTATTAATTAATTATAAAGGCGTCTCTAACTAATAGTTTTTTAGTTTTTATTATTTAATAATTGCTCGAATGAGCGATTGTTTCATTAGAATCTGATTGAAGAAAAGACTGAAAATGATGGAGAGAGAATGATCCTAACCCTTTAGAGCTAAGACATTGCAAGGATTCCAAAAACAAGTCCAAACCTATTTCAGAATAGTAGATAATTTCTTAATTTCTATTATTTTTATAGGCTTATGACTCTAGTTAAAAAATGTTAAAACGAAATTAAAAATAAGATTGATATAGTTATCATCAAATTATTAATTCAACGAAACTGGAAACAGCTCACCGTATCTTAAAAAAAGATTCACTTTTTTTTCAATTTAAAGTTTGATACATACAGTCGAACCAGTGGTGGAACTACAATACTCTGCAATGCTTCTCAAATTTTTCGGATTTATTATTTGTTAATTATAGTAAAATTGTCCCTATTTAAATTAGAATAAAAATACATTGACAAAAAAACATACAGTTATAGTCCAGGAAAATAATAAAGTGCTGTGGCTTTTCTAGAATAGGCCCTTAGGGTAAATAAATTTTAACGTTTTTAATTATTTAATAAATGTGAGGATGAGCTATGATACTTTCAATAGAATCTTATCAAGTAACATTACTAAAAAAAACAAAACGATGATTGAATGATCTACATTCTTAAGAGCTAAGGCATTGCAAGAATGCCAAATACAAATCAAAGTTATAGTCTAGAAAAATATTAAAGTCAAAAAGTTTGGTATAATAACTTTTTCGATGCCCCTTTTACCATTGAATTCTCATCTTATAATAAAACAATCAATCGTATCATTTAAATAAATGCTTTAAAATCCTAGATTTTCTTTTTGAATGACATTCTTATAAGGCATTATTTATTTAATCATATAATTCGTCGATACCTATAAAATAATAATTGGTTTCGGAGTCCTGAGCCCCTAGAGCGAGTCCTTGTCGCCATTCTCAGTGCAGTAGTCATATATTTATATAGGTATATTAAATTTGAAGATCTGAAAAGATTAATTTATTTTAGACGGTACCAGTAATTTTGGGTGAATTTATAATAATGAGAAAAATCTTTCTTAAAATTCAATATATGAGATATCATTACCGAATGTCTTGATAGAAGCTTCTCTGACGTGATCCCTATGCCGAGAGGGTCAACCTCACCATAAAATAGACCAAAAGATTAATAAATGAGAAAGAAACGATCTTATTTTATCGATTTAATCTATGTGAAGGTACACGTCATAATTCTAATATAAGAAAATAGCATTTCAATTAAGAAGTTTGTAGTTTAAATTAAATGTTATGAAAACATTCAGTTTCTTCGCTGGGGCACACCGAGTCAAGTAGAAATGGCAAAAAGGGTTTAATTTTTTCCCCATCACATATTCAATTAAATCTATTGAAATTTTATATCTATGAAATATTTTCTTTTATCTTTTATATCAAATGGTTTGTATTAGAATATATGCATTTTAAACCGTAGTTTATTTGGAGTCTAATTTAAATAAACGCTAATTACTACTTTGAAATAATTTTTAAAAATATGAAATTTATAAATATTATAAAACCGTCGATTATTAATAATTATATTTAATTTTGAACGAAATTAATTGATTAGTTTTTAAGAAAATGGCAAAAAGAGAAAATCGTAACAAATGACTCGCTCATCAGCGGGGTGACTTGCGACCCAGCCCCTTGATAAAACACAGCAAAAGATTTATAAATGGAAATGGAATGATCTTATTTTATCAATTTCATCTATCTGGAGGTTCATTATATAAGAAAATAGCATTTTGATCAAGAATTTTGTAGTTTAAAAGAAATTGTATGAAAAAAATTCAATTTCTTCTCTCCCGGAGCGAATCAAGTAGAAATGGCAAAATGTTTTATTTTTTTTCTCCTTAGATATTTATTCAAATCTTTTGAAATTTCATATCTGTATGTTATTTTCATTTCTTCTTTATATTAAATAATTATTATTAGAAAATTTGAATTTTAAAGGGTAGTTTATTTGAAGTCCAATTTGAATAAACGCTAATAATTCCGTTAAATTTTTTTAAAAAAATTTGCAATTAATAGATATTATAAAACTATTAATTAGTAATCATTTACTTCAATTTTGAACGAAATCGCTTAAGTAATTTTTGAGATATTGATCAAAAACCATCTGAGCCGTCTCAAAAACGATGCTTTTTGAAAGCACGAGATGCCTATGAAAAAAGTTGAAAAAGTCATATGAAACGAAATATTGACTTGTGACATGGAAGTGCATTTTAAAATGTTTCTAAAACGGCCTTTCATAGACGGTTTTCTGGGTTTTTGACGATTTTCTCAAAAAGTACTAAAGCGATTTCGTTCAAAATTGAAGTAAATCATTAGTAATAAAGTGTTTTATAAAATATATTAATTTCATATTTTTAAAAAAAATTTCAACAGAGTTATTAGCGTTTTTTCAAATTGGACTTCAAATAAACTACCCTTTAAAATTCAAATTTCCTAATAATAATCATTTCCTATTAAAGATAAATGAACATAACACACAGATATGAAATTTCAATAGATTTAAATGAATATCTAATGAGCAAAAAAAATAAAACTTTTGCCAATTCTAGTTGATTTGCTCCTGGAGAGAAGAAATTGAATCTTTTCATAAAATTTCTTTTAAACAACGAAATTCATAACCAAAATGCTATTTTCTTATATTAGACAGATACTGTGAACCTCCAGGTAGATCAAATCGATCAAATAAGATCAATTTCTTTCTCATTTATAATTCTTTTCTAGAGGTTGTGTCGAGATCAGAGACACTTTATTTGTTATTGATTCATAAAGTCCATTCACTTTACAATATTGGAATCTCTCTATTAACTGATAAACTATTGATTTTAGACATTTCTTTTACATGAACTTTTCTGTTGGAAATTAAATTTTGTTTAATAAAGGCCATTTTATAAATTTGTGTAACTCAAAGGGTTAGGCACTAATGGTGAAATTTAAGATGAAAGTTGCATAAATATTACTCTAATAATAATACCTAGGGAGGTATTCTACATATAATAAAATACTAATGAAGAAACATGTTGATAATTTAATTTACTAAAAGAAAATTGATTATGTACAATTAGCTCAGATGACTATTTAAATATCTAGAGTAGAGAGGATTAAACATTCAAAATTAAATAATATTTTCGGAGAAAAGTAAACATTTTTTTACAAAAATAAAAGGGTGCCCTTAGATTAAATGTAAGATTTTTTATTGAAATCCGTCTCATCAACCAAATTTCATATTTTTTCCTGCATTGGGCTTGAATTTTTACATTGAAAAATATTTACATTTACATAACTCGTAGACTATTGATTTTAGACATTTCTCTCATATAAACTTTTCTGATGGAAATAAAATGTACTTCAATAAAAGTCCTTATATGAATTTGTTTACCTATAAGTGTTAGGCAGGAATGGTGAAATTTAAGTGGAAAGTTAGATAAATACTCCCTATAAAACTCATTGTCCCGGATAGAAAAATCGAAACTCTATTATTACGAGGCATCACTTATGTATATCTCATTAAATTATTTCGGTACTTCCAAAATTTGTCAATTCTAGTAAAAAGTTAGTTGATCTCTAATTGGATTACCGAAATTGAAACCTTATGTTGCTAATCAGATGGCCGCCCATAGGAAAACTCCATAACCACGCCAATGGCCGCGACCACCCCATTTTGAGTTACGTAACTAAATTTTGAGATCGAAAAACATAAAACGACAATGACAATGAAGAAATTATATTTAAATTCAAATGTGACCATCAACATGACTTTACCATACACCTGGCCAGTGGCGGATTTATGATTTTGCCACCGGTAGGCTGAAATATTTTGCCTCCTATTCTCAGGGCCCGGTTTAAACTCTTTTCGACCCAAGGCAAAATCTTTATTTCGGGCCCCTACGTAAAAACATAAATTATATTTAATACATGTATATAAATAGTTCAAATTAATTGCCTCTTTAGCCTAGGGCAAAGTCCGCCAATGTATAATCTTGTCAGAAGGGTAAGATTTTGGCACAATTATGAGCCTCTCTAGAAGCCGTTTACTTTGTAATTTTCCTGTTACCTACTAATATTTACTAATGTAAAGCATCTGAAATAAATATAAAATTGGATACAAAAACACAGCAAATAGAATGTAAAAAAATTAAACTTTATTAAAATTATAAAAGACAATAACATATGAAACATAAATAGAATTTATATGTATGAGAGTATATCAATGAAATCTAATTAAATCAAAGCTAGCAATAATAGCAATAAATAAAAATAACACATTTTAAGTAAATTAAATAGAATTTTTCATACATCGTCCAGGTAGGTACTTAAAAATATTTCCGTCTCTACATTTTTTTTATACAAAATCTTTAATGACAGTGTCAAATGAAATTGCTTCCAATGTATCGGATTCTATTGACAAAATTGCCAAATGATTTAATCTCTTTTCCCACATTGTTGATCTTAAATCATTTTTTATTCTTTTGAGACATGAAAAAGATCTTTCAGAAGACGCATTAATATTATAAAATATATATTAGTAATTGCCATGGTCTTAAAAAACTGAGAGAAATAAAGTTTCCCGTCTAAATAAAAATTCATAAAAGCCTCATAGTCGAAATTTGCCGCCTTAGGCTTCAATCTACTTAGGAAATCCGCCACTGACTGGACTTACTATCCTCTTTGGCCATCTTGAGCTTTCCTGCCGAGCCACGTGCACCATATAACTAAGAATTTTTAATTAAAATTTAATGTGCAATTTCCCAAAAACCAACCAAAACAACTATTTTTTATTCACGATTACAATACTTTCCCATACTCCGTATTAGATAATTTGTGTATTTTTTATCTGAATACTCTACTCAGAGTACAAAATATAACCCTTCTGCTAAATGGAGACCCACCTCCAGAAATAAACAATGAAATCATTAAAATCGGACTAAATTTAGAAGAATTGGAAAAATATATAGAAAAATCTTTACATTCATTCAAGGCAAAAATACCCCTTTATAACAATTAATGAACTGGACTATTTTGATTTACCCTAATCATTTTCATTTTTCACCTTCACTTTCTTCAACTATCTTACATCATGGGAAGAGATTTTATTTAATTTTTTCCATCTAATTTTGAATGTACATTTTCTAAATTATAATTACTAAAGATAGGAAGTCGAATAGGGGCATTTCGCTCGAAGCTGAAATATAAAAAAATGTCGTTAGTTTCTTTTAAAGTGTTCAATGAATTATTTATCTGTAAATTTAAATTGATGCTCTGAGCAGTTCCGTCGTTTCCATGAGAATAAAGCTTGAATTCAATTATTACATACTAAGATAAAAATTATTTAACTTATTAAAATTGAATTAATAGGCGCCTAAAGATGCAACCCGCAATACAGGTCGTTCCTTTCGAATGCATATTTGCCTCTCGCAGGCGACGATGAGTCTTCCATTATCCGTCAATACACGACATATATCCATAATATCTGTCACTACTATAGATACAAGATAGTTTGAATAAATTAACCACTTGCCCAATTACTATAGCTATTAGCGGATACTAAATTATTTAATTATTAACGCTTGTTCAGATAAATATTTAATTTAACAAATATGAGAATTCATTAATTATAGCGATTTTCACTTTTACTTTACCATACAGGGTATGGTCAAGTAATGTAATCGTTCATGAAAAAGTGGTTTTTCCTTCTTGTTTTTCGAAATATCTGAAAATCGGTTGAAACCATTTTGATTAAAAGAATTGAGCGAAACCATGCCATTTTGCTCTACAAAAAAAGCTCTAATTCGTGAACATCGAAAAAATTATATTTATCGAGATAATAATTGTTTTGTCAAAATGTCTGTTTGTTAGTCTGTCTGGTTGTCCGTTAGTTAGTTAGTCTGTGCGTTAACAAATTTTTGTGGACGAACTAGCTCAAAAACTAGTGTGAATATCGAAACCAAATTTCACCCGTAGTTTTGATCCATTGATTTTTCCGTTTATTGGGCCACGCAGGTGGGGGCCTTCGGGCAGGAAGGAGGTTGGGGCAGAGAGGGGTTGCCCGAGGAAAATATGGGTTCAAGGGACTGAGATTAAGGGAACGAGTTGATGTGTTTTGGCCCAGGGAGGCGTGTGGCTGGTTGGCCTGAGGAGGCGAGGCCGAGAGGGGCAATATGGAGGGTTTTATCGGGATAATTTTGTTCAAAGGGGCGGGCGGAGTTTTGGGCCCAACGAGCGAGGCCGGGGGCTGATAATAGGGGTTGTAGTATTTGTGGCCCGGGGAGAGAGCTGTATCTTAAAGCGGTTTTGGGAAAATCGCAAAGGGGCGGGCGGAGTTCGTGTATTGTTGAGATGTAGTATTTGCGGCCCGGGGAGAGAGCTGTATCTTAAAGCGGTTTTGGGAAAATCGAAAAGGGGCGGGCGGAGTTCGTGTATTGTTGAGATGTAGTATTTGCGGCCCGGGGAGAGAGCTGTATCTTAAAGCGGTTTTGGGAAAATCGCAAAGGGGCGGGCGGAGTTTGTGTATTGTTGAGATAATATCGAGAATCTCGTTTGTGTGTGTGTATTGTTAATCTAGTATAGAGAACCGTTGTGGAGGTGTGTGTGTGCGAGCGCATAAGAGATATATGAGATGGCGGCCGCCAAGATATGTAAGAGATTAAGTTTTGAACGAAATATTTCATTCTGTATTATTAATATACCAATTTATTGTTACTTAACATATTTATTTGATTAATGACAAATATAATCAATCTAATAATTAATCTCCCTTATTATCAATTTACGTGTCACTATATATTTGATTATTTAATAAAATCAATATAATTAATATAATAATTAATAACCCTTGAATGAATTTACTTGTCACTATATATTTGCTTATTTAATCAAATAAATATAATTAATATCATAGTTAATAATCCTTGAATTAATTATTCAGTTTCCTTATAAATTTAATCAAATTTTATTCAATGTCAAAAAATATATTATTCGTTTATATATATTCTTATGTTGTCGATTTAATTTTATTGTTTTTACCTATTCATTTCTTATTGTAATTGACAAATTAATTTTATCTACCATAATTATTCAGTTTCCTTTATAACTTTAAGGAAATTTTATTCAATGTCAAAAAATATATTATTTTTTTTATTAAATACTTTTTTTTATTAATCTTAACTGGTTTTGTTCATAAAGTGTTCCCCTATAACTTAGAGTTAGAATCTTTTAGTTTAAGTGGTTTTTCTTATATTTAGGTACTAGAGAGAGGGGGACGACCGGCCTTGTCTGGCCCACCCCCACTATACGACCCTATACGGGCCCCGAAATTTACAGTTGTATGGTAAAGTCAAGTGGATGGCCACACCAGAACACGTCAGCTTATTTATTATTTAATAAATGTGTAGGTGAGCGATTCTTTCATTAGAATCTAATTAAGGAAAATGACTAAAAAGGCCACGGATACAATGATCACTTTTCCTTTAGAACTAAGAAAAGCACTGCAAGGAAGCTAAAATACAAGTTCAGAACTGTTTCACTCTATTCGAGATTAATTTCTTAATTTCTATTATTCTAGGAACAGCCTTTTGACTTTTGTTTTTTGACCAAAATAATATACTCTTTATTATATATAGAGAGAATATTCAATTGACTTTACTAAATTAGATACAAAAATGTAAAATAAAAATAACATAAAAAACTTGAACTAAAAATAATTAATCCAGCGAAACTGCAAACAGCTTACTGACTCTTGAAAAAGTTTCACTTTTTCCTTCAATTTTTAATTCTAGATTAAATTATAAAATATTTAGAGTAAAATATAAAATATATATTTTTCTAATTTTGTTTATTTCGAAATGGGTAGAGAAATACGTACATTATTAAAAAATTCAGAGAAGCTAGTGAGAAAGCCGAAGGCGGATCGTGAAAATATTCCCATCTGCTAACTACACAATATAATATTGTAGGATTTTACTCTCTACTCCTTGGAATGAAAAATGCTTTTAAAAATAAAGATTCATTTTCGCCTTGAGAAAGGTGCTTGATTGGTGCTCACCGGTCAGAATCTTTCGATCGAATGACAGGTGAGCAGCAAGGACACGCCCCTTTTATAGCGAAAAGTTATGCATACGTCACCCTAAAAAGCCGCGAATAATTAACCAATCAGTTTAATTGCTAATTAGGGCCAGGTTTATAAAAGCAGCTGGCTCCTCAACGCGAGTTCAGTTGTCAGTTGTGAGTTGTCCGTTGTTATTCAGTTGATAAAGATCATTGAAGGAGACAACTCTCAACTGATCAGCTGGGAACGATTTGGTAAAGAGACTGTTTGTGTCTATGTTATGAAGCGAAGAAGTATATACGTTCTGTAATAAAAAGGCAATAAATGCGGGCCTTGTGCCATTATTTTATTTAAAGCATGTTTCCAATTGCCTCTGGCAAATTCGTATTTTAGAAAAGCATTTTTCTGGCTTTACGCCGACAAGAGAGATTCTAATCTCTGAAGATCATCTCCCATCCAAGCCCGACTAATATCCTTCCAACTAACCCTTCGAGCTAAAAAATAAAAATCATCCATCATCTTAATCATTTTCTATAATATGTATTTTGAAATCTAGTATTAGCTATATTGTGGCCTTGTCAATGGACAACTATTTTGTCCCTCACATTTTACTCGAAAAAGCAAAGTCTTCCAAATTCCTCAATTAATTTAGACTTATAAATTGGGGATCCCAAAACTTAGTTAACTTCAATGCAGTGAAAACTCAGTGTTGATGTTCAAAATTGGCACTAATTTAATTAATTAATAGGTACCTTTGCCTTCCCTCCATTTTCTTTATAGGATATTAAATATGTATTACATTAATAGCTAGATAATCAAACCAGCGCACTATCGAAACAACATTTAAAATCATAAAGTTAAACACAGCACAGCCTTTGAGGATTTACGCCCCTCATAAACCAAAAGGCGCGATACTTTCAATCAGTTGCCTTATTTCTAGGCGCGTCGAGACATATCATTCGATTCTAGCTCACTGCAATTCAATGATAAAATTTCAATGTTGGCCGTCACTATAGGGTCTGACCTTTCTCGGAATGACCATATCTCAACAACTGCTAAAGGTGCAGCGTACAAGCTTGGTCTTCTATTTAGGCCTAGACGCTATTTTACTCCCAGTCAATTTCTTATACTACTTAACTTAAGCTATCTAGAGGCTAGAAAAAGTACCTCAAGATTTTGCCTAACCGGAAGTACAGGTTTACTTGAAGATTTTTGGTATTTTCGAATTTCGTCTTTTTTCCGGTTTTCTCAAAACGGCTTGGGCGAAACCCAAATTGAATAACACAACTCTACAAAATTTTTTTTTTCTTTGTCCTAAGATTTATTTTATGATTTTTCTATTCATTGTGATTCAAAATAAAGGAAAAATACCATTTTGACCAATTTTCGAGTCCCATTAGATATTAGCCAGCAATATTTGAAATCTCATATTTTGTTGACGTAATAAAAAAAAAAGAGTTTCCTCTTTGATTTTCAAATTACCACTTGTTTGTAGCTCAATTAGAACTCGCGTTATAAAAAAAAAACCAAGACCATATGTTTTTATCTATGTTTATTATCCTTTATAATCACGTAGTTTTAGTTTTTTAGTTATAACTCGAGTTCTAATTGAGCTAAAAACAAGTGGTAATTTGAAAATCAAAGAGGAAGCTGTTTTCTATTACGTCAATAAAATATTTTGATTTCAAATATTGCTGTTTAATATCTAATGGTACTCGAAAATAGGTCAAAATAGCCTTTTTCGTCGTTTTGAACGATAATATCTCGAAACTCTGACCTGTTGTAATTGCATGAAAATCAGCGTATAACACTCTACTGGAATTCATTGTTAGGTTTACGGGTACAAATTTTTGTCGACCTGTGTAATTTGAATGAAGAAAATTGGTATGATGATTTCAAATAAGAGAGAACTAATGTGAAAGTCGTATGGTGACCACACCAGTTGATTTTTTTTTTGCTTATTGGTGTTCACTGATTTGTTTATCGTTCTAAATAAATTATTTTCTATTTCGATCGCGAAGTGAATACATTTTGACATTCTCAGATGAAAATCATTAAAGAATCTATTGATCTGGCGAGCTCTTGAATAGTTGTAGCTAATTCGACACTGAAGTTTGGAATAAATAGTTCATCGTTGGGCCGCATCTCGGCTTTTTTTATTTTTATTTATTTTATTTAACAAAGTATACAAACATAGGACCTTAGGTCCCACCTAGTGTTTATACATAATTTAGCAACAATATTTTACAAATTTGGCAAAAGAGTTCACCAATACACAAATTTTATGGGGGAAGAAGAGAGAAAAAAAAAGAAGAGAAAGATTAGAAGACATAAAGGAAATAAGAGTAAGGAGTATCAGTTATTGGGATCCATAAAGAACGAAGACCTGAGAGCACCAAGAGTCGGGTTTGCCTGAAATTTGGATGGAAGTTCATTCCAAAGCCTTGCACCCGCCAATTTGAAGGAATGAAAGAAGTGTTTAGTTTTACAGTGCACCTGTAACTCGTTAGTAACACCTTTTCAGCTCCAGGCTCGCCTTACAAGATTTCTCTGTTTTCAATTGTGTGTGAAGAACTCTCATACCTCCTGTATTAATTAATCGGTACTCAAGCTATCTGTTAGCGAGAAAATTATTTCAATAAATATTATATTTCTGTAAAACAAGAAAAAACGACATTAAAAACACCGATTTAAAGTTACTTGAATAAAGAAAATGCTTTAAAAATCCCCAGCATACTATTTTTGACAAATATTTTTCCTCCAAATTCACTTTACTATAACCATTACCTAAGGCAGAGATTGGGAAAAAAAATTACCTATTGCCCCAAAATATATTTAATTTCGCTGTTATTAGCCTCTCGTTTTGAAAAAGAGAACATTAAAAAATATTATTTTGATTATTAATGTCCATCGATTAAATTAATAAGTTGTTGTTTTTTTTTTTTATAATGATATTGATACAAGAAGAAGTTGCACCAAGAAGGTACAACCTCTGAAGTCCGTGGTGGACCCTTGTAACGTGAAGATAAGGGGAGATTTAGGGATTGGGTAGAGGTCGAAGGTATCTGTGGATGCTGGTCTTGAAAGTTTGAAGGTTATAAGTAGCTGGAAAGACGGTCGGGGGAAGAGAATTCCAGTCTCTAGATGTCATAGGGATAAATGAATTGGCGAATGCGTTTGTTCGATTAGTATCTAGTTTAAGCGCGTAGGGGTGTTGAATTTTAGAAAATCGTGTATTTCGGGCAAATGAGGCCTTTGGTGGGATTATCGATTTTATTTCGTCAGAACAAAAGCCATGGTAATATCTATAAAAAAGGGATAGGGCGGAGACAGATCTACGATGGGCTAGGGAGTCGAGAGTGTCAGTTAATGTAGGATCGCCTATCAGTCTGATAGCTCGCCTCTGAATTGCATCTAAGGTATTAAGAGAATACTTGGAGGCTCCTCTCCACAAATGCGAGCAATATTCAAGACAGGGGCGAATTTGAGCCTTGTATAATATAAGGAGTTGAGTGGGGGTGAAAAATCGTTTGGTTCGGAAAAGAAAGCCAAGCTTACATGCTGCAGCTTTTGCTACTGAGATAATATGGTCATTCCAAGAGAGGTCAGAACCTAAGGTGACACCTAACATTGATATTTTATTACGGAATTCCAATGAGCTCGAATCAAAGGAAATGTCCGGAAGGTTCCTATCTGCGCGCCTAGAAATTAGGCAGCACTGTGTTTTGCCAGCATTAAAGTTTACCAAATTGTGAGATCCCCATTTTTTAAGCATGCTTAAATCTGAATTTATTGAGGAGGCTATGTTTGCGCGATTGTCTAGTAAGGATTGAGCGTTGTGGAGGGTGCTATCGTCAGCGTAACAATGTATTGGATTGGAGGGCAGATTTAATAGGTCATTAATATAGATAATAAAGAGTGTGGGAGAGATGACTGAGCCCTGAGGAACTCCAGCATTAGTATTAAAGGACGAGGATGATATTCCGTCAACCTCGACTTTAATAGAGCGGTTTGAGAGAAAGCTCTCAAGCAACTTGCAGAGGCTCGGGGGAAGGCCAAATGCAGGTAATTTGGCAAGAAGATTTTTGTGCCAGACATGATCGAAGGCCTTTGAAATGTCTAAGCCTATTACGAAAGTCTCTTTACCAGTCTCTAGTGCTTTATTCCAAATATGAGTTATATATGCTAAAATATCGCCAGTGGACCGAAATTGTCTAAAGCCGTTATTGACTATCATGGATGGAATAGATAGCTTATGCAAATATTTTTATTTTATGCCAACGTTTCGTCAAGTTTAGTTGACCTCATCAGGAGCTCAAAAAATTAACTTCTTTGCATATTTATAAATTGACAAATATGCAAAGAAGTTAATTTGTTTGAGTCCTGATGAGTCAACAAACTTGACTGAAACGTTGGCATAAAATAAAAAATATTTGCATAAGCAATTGTCCTATTCCCTACAACTACTTATTAATTAAAGAATATGTAAATTCAAAATTGTTTATTGAATCTAAATATAGTCATAAATATGAAAAATATAAAATACATGCTAAAGCAAAGTAAATTGAAAAAAAAAATTAATAAAATTTTCATTATGGAACAAAATTGTCATTGAAAACTTTTTATCCCTAGATGATGGAAAAATTGTCTTATTTCATTTTTTATATACTCCTATATTTATTTATTTATTTGTACAAAATGAAAATAAAAAAAAGTAAAATCTGGAAAGAGCGGATGTAATTGAATGTTGATATGTTTTTGGGAATTTACTTAAAAAGTCCGATCATACTCTGTCTTGAAAAATGTTGGATATCTTCAAATATAAAACTTTTAAAAAAAAGTGGTTTAAATAAAATTTCAAGTCAACAAAATTTCCTATGAAATAAGATAAGAATAAGATTTCTAGGATGAACCATGTATAAAAGAAAATGAATTATGAAAGAAAAACTGCGATTTTTTGCAACAATTGGTATGTTTCGATGCGATTCGACACAGGTTAACGCAGTCCAAATAATATGAAAATTCGTTTCTGAGTGTTTTAACATAAAACAAAACAAAAATGAGAGGTCATGTGTAAAAAAAATTAAAATTGACAAATAATGGACACCCTAAAAATGAATTGATGTGCAAAATTATCGCATCTCTACTAATATTTTTTTTTTATAAATTCAATTTGTATTGAATTTTATATTATTTTGACAAAAACAAATAAATCATTATAAATATACAAATTAATAACAAAAACTCTTATGGCCTACTCTACACTATAGCCCAAAATGGGCCAATTATGTAGGCCATGTTGGCCACCAGTAAAACAAGTTAAATTTGTTAAAAGTCCCCTTCCCTGGTGTTGTGGTCAGCATGGCTGGCTGGCAACCCGGAGGTCTTGGGTTCGATTCCCGGCTATACCCAGACATTTTTTCTGTAAGTATAGGGTCTGGAAAAAAATTAAGTGGGAGATAAATTTAACCTAATTTATCGCACGGAGAATTTACCACTGCTCAAAGCCCTTAAAAAACTTAGTAAATTGGATTGTATCTAACTTTCTGAAATTTGGCTCGTGATCCCGGCTTCTTTCCTTCTATTCTGTTCCTTTCACGATGGAGGGGCCATCCCATACAGGCCTTTAGGGGTTGCACCTTCTGGTGTATCTCCTTCTCACATCAATATCATTAAAAAAAATAAAAAAATTGACAGTTGCCTCCAGATAGTGGTCCAAGAGTTGGGCCAATCAGCCAATGTTGATGGCTTTGTGGAAACGCCGCCTAGCCATTGAGCACTTTCGATGCGCAACATTGGCCCACTTTGATGTATCGAAAAAACCGCTCCGAAGGCCAATCATCGCCAATCCCAACCAATATTGGCCAATACAAGCCAACACCCCTCACATTGGCGTTGGCTTGAATTGGGCCCAAGTTGTTCCATAGTGTAGAGGAGGCATAAATTTATTGCAACAAGTATTTAAAGAAAATTAAATAATTTTCAATGTTAAAACGAATTAGATCAGTTTTCATTTTATTTGGTAAAGTGATGCGATAATTTTGCACAACAGTATATATATATATATTAAAAAATATATAAAGTAATATTTTGTTTGTATTTAATATAAGTACTTTAAATAAATAAAAAGAAAACTGCTCTATTAATTATTATACTATTTAAATAGGTTTCGTTAATTAAATTCATTGGAAAACTCCCAGCTGTTGAATTTAAATATTAATTAATTTTTCAGGCGTCAATCCAACTAATCTGCAAATGATTATTCTTCCAGTCTGTCCTGTTTAAGAACTCTGGATCAATCCACCAGCATCACTCGTGAACAATATACTAATATATCGATAGAAAGAGAGAGATTTACGTAGCAGACTGTGAAAATCTATATAAAAGAGGGAGGATCTATTTGACGGGGATTTAGTTTAAATTCGGAGAGTACTTAGGATCGGTCCGGCATTTTAGGAGTGCAGATTTTCTTTTTGAAAAAGTCGAGAACTGCAGGTAAATAGATTTGTGTTATACTTTATGCCTTTTGTGTTATTGATAATAAATCAATTTCGTTCAAAATTGAATATAATTATTAATAATCGATTGTTTTATAATATTTATTAATTTCATATTTTTAAAAATTCTTTCAAAGTGTAATTAGTGTTTTTTCAAATTAGACTTCAAATAAACTACCATTTAAAATGAAAATATTCTAATAAAAACTATTTGATATAAAAGATAAAAGAAAATATTTCATAGATATGAAATTTCAATAGATTTAATTTAATATGTGATGAGGAAAAAATTAAACCCTTTTGCCATTTCTAGTTGACTCGCCGCCCCAGTGAAGAAACTGAATGTTTTCATAACATGTTTTATTTAAACTACAAAATTCTTAATTTAAATGCTATTTTCTTATATTAGAATGATTACGTGTACCTTCACATAGATTAAATCGATAAAATAAGATCGTTTTCTTTCTCATTTATAAATCTTTTGGTATGTATTATGGTGAGGTTGAGACACAAGCCTCTCGGCATATGGGGAACACGTCATTTCATCAAGCCGCATTCTATATACCCTAGTGAAATGTCTTTTAATATATTTAAATGTGAGAATATTTAATATAATAAATAAAAAAAATTTTAATTGATAGAGTTTTTCTTTAGGAGACGGACTGGTATAAATATGCAATTGGATGTTGATGAAAGCAGTCCACAGTGGTTGTAAAAAAATAAGACTATAGAGGTTTTATTATTTTACATTTATTTGTTAAACCGACGTTTCGGAGATTTATTCTCTCCTTCTTCAGGGTAACAAAAAGTCAATGAAAGTAGTTCAAATCATAATTACTTTCTAGGATTAACATATTGATCATCAATTGCTTTTTACTTTATTTCTATTCGAGATGAAAAATTTTTATAATGTTTTTTGGCATTGTCAAAGGAGACAGAAAGTAATTATGATTTGAACTACTTTCATTGACTTTTTGTTACCCTGAAGAAGGAGAGAATAAATCTCCGAAACGTCGGTTTAACAAATAAATGTAAAATAATAAAACCTCTATAGTCTTATTTTTTTACAACCACCGTGGACTGCTTTCATCAACATCCAATTGAAAAATTTTAATATTCGATTATACGTATTATATATAAACATCGGTAGGTTTGTTTTAAGGATTATTTTTCTGATTTTTATAAATTCACTAAAAATTACTGGTACCGTATACAGTTCTGAAATAAATTAATATTTTCAGAGCGCCGCGACACTCCTACTTTACACCCCTTCCTTTATTTCAATCGGATTAAAAATTTAATACAATCAATAAATCATGACACTTGATAAATAGCTTACACTAATTTTTAAAAAAATCGTTAGAGTCGTTATTTTTATTTATATTTTTTATACACAAAACAATCAATAAAATTTTTTTTATGTATATCATATGCATATTATATATTTCTATTCAAGCTATCGTAAGGATTATATGTAAAGATTTGCCCTCTAGGGCCTCTTTTAGACACTGGAATCAATAATAAAATAATCTTTGAATTTCGAGGTTTTGACTTAAAAATAAAAACACTTTATTCCTGTGATTTTTTACATTTTGATCAAAAAATTTACACAGAGCTAGAGGATCTACAATAATAGAAGCTATTTTTGTAGATCTTTTAGCCCTGCTGTGTACATTTTATAAAAATAAATGTCAATTATGATAAATGTCATAAAAATGATAATATTTCATATTCTATATCGAAAATTCATCCCTTATTAGCCGCCTTTTTTGTCGATAAAAAAACCAATATATTTAAATACAATTATCGTTATCTTCCAAATAATTATCACCTAGCCATTAATTAAATCATATCTTTCATTAACTATAGTACTAATTTATAGTTAAAATTAAATTAGGTTGGAGTTGGTGGTGTTTCACAAGGAGAAAAATTAAAATACAAAGATTTTTTTAGTTTACTCTATATATTTCGAGCTCTTAACTCATCGTCAGGAGAACATTGACTGAAGATAACATAAAATAATGAACAGAATTTATTTTAATTTTAATATGATGGACAGTTATTTATGACTTAGTGTAAATATGAAAGAATTATCAGGGGATGGGATGGCCTTAGAGCCGAAAGAACAGATGGAGCGGACAAAGGGCTAAACGGGAATAAAGAAAAGATATTTATACTTGGAAGTTGCCGAAAATTATGTATGTGCTATAAAGGAGGGCAATAAACTATGGAATGCAATGAGGGTGCATAGTGAAAATTTCCATCTCTTATTTTCTATTTAAAAAAATAAAAAATAAAAATAAACCCACCATACACTCTCATCGCACTCCAATTCAAATTAAATATCATTGATTAAGATGTCAATTATTGGTGAAGTTTTGATGTCTGTTTGATTGTTCAAGATGTTTTGATTAAGGTGTATGGCCTTTTTAATTTCAGCTGACTCAAACAAATCTAATTTCCTGCTTTTTGAAATGAAATGTAAAGGGAGGGGGTTGGTCGATGAAGGTGAATGGTTGTGGTCAAACAAATGATCTGCAAAAGCCGAGTTATAACTAAGAGGGGGGGCATTTGGGTTCAAACTATTCACCTGTAGATTGCGAAGAGATCTCATATGTTCAACGTGACGTTGATTGAAAGATCTACCTGTTTGCCCGATATAAAACGATTGACAGTCATTACATTGCAATTTATATACACCACTCTTTGTTATTGGTTTAATTATATCGATTTTATTGTTAACCAATATGGATGAAATGTTATTCCTGTTATAGAATCCGGGGGTAATATTAAGTTTGCGAAACATATTAGCTATAGGGTAGCTGAGTGGAGAATGGAAATAAAGTTTTTTAAAGTTTTTTTCTTTTGTTGGGATGATGGAATATAAAAGAGGGGCTGTTATTTTATAAATTACCTTTTTTTGAATATTGTCGATCAAGTGTCGGTGGTAATTGTTCTTATCGCTTATTTTGTGGATAATAGCTAATTCATGGTTAGCAACTCCAACTTAATTTAATTTTATCAATGTTTCACTATAAACCAACACCGCGTTCCCTAAATTTAATTCTATAGTTATATTGATAGTAATATGACCACCTTCCATTAAATCATCATTAATAAATTAAATATTTTTAATCATTTTATTTTGATAATAATAATCAACTGGTGTGTTCACCACACGACTTTCACATTTTCATTTATTTGAAGTCAACGCGACACTACTATTTTACACCCCCTTTTATTTTTTTTATTTTCTCAAAAATGGCTCCAACGATTTTTTTTAAATTTGACACAACTAATAACTCATGACACTTGATAAATACACTAATTTTTTTAAAAATTCGTTAGAGTCGTTTTTGAGAAAATCAAAAAAAAAACGAAAAATCTTTCGTGTAAATGCCCACTTTCGGTTTTCCGATTTCAACCAAAGTCTTGCTGTACTCATTCTAGCTTATATCGAGCTTAAGTTTCGAATTTCCTAGCTCTGAGTTTTATGGCTAGGAAACGCAGGATTCTTACGTACGTAAACATCAACTTCCGGTTTTTCTATTTTACCCAAAATCTTGTTATACTACTTGTAGTCTATAGATAGCTTAAGTTTCAAATTTCAAGGCTCTGCGGCTTTCCGAAGACGAGATATGAACGATTAAAATATTTATTTTATGACACTCCTAATTTACGCCCTCTTCCTTTATTTCAATCGGATTAAAAATTTGATACAACTATTAACTCATGACACTTGATAAATACACTAATTTTTAAAAAATCGTTTCAGTCGTTTTTGAGAAATTCAAAAAACAAAATAAAGGAAGGGGGTTTAAATTAGTAGTATAGCGATGACTTCAAATAAATGAAAATGTGAAAGTTGTGTGGTGAACACACCAGCTGATTTTTTTAGTTTTCCTTGATAAGATTTTAATGAAAGAATCGCTCATCAGCACATATATTAAATCATTTTAAAAAGTTTTTGCCCTATCCCCTAGCCTATTCTAGAAAAGGCACTGAACTTTATATTTTTCTAGACTATAACTGTATGTTTTTTGTAAATGTATTTTTATTCTAATTTAAATAAGGACAATTTTAGTATAATTAACAAATAATAAATCGGAAAAATTTGAGTAGCGTTGCATTATTGTAGTTCCCCCACTGGTTCGACTCTATGTATCATTTATTTATATATCATACTTTAAATTGGAGGAAAAGTGAAACTTTTTCAAGACTCGGTTCTCGTTGTTTGCAGTTTCTGTGAAGTAATAATTTGATGATAAAAATCTAAATCTTATTTTTATTTAGATTTAACATTATCTTACCTGGAGTCAAAAGCCTATAAAAATAATAGAAATTAAGAAATTATCTAATAGTCTAAAATATTCCACCGCCAAACTTTGTCAGAAAATGTCTTCTATACTCATTTACAGTCAGAAATTTTTTGATTTTTTTTTGAAGTGGTGGAACATTATGAAAAAAATAAAAACTATTTTTACTTTACCATAAAGGGTATGGTCAAGTATTGTAATCGTGGATGAAAAAAGTGGATTTTTCTTCTTTTTTTCGAAATATCTAAAAAACGTCTGAAATTATTTTGATAAAAAAAATTGAGCGAAACCATGGCATTTCGCTCTACAAATAAGCTCTAATAAGTGAACATTGAAAAAATTATATTTTTTGAGATAATAATTGTATTGTCAAAATGTCTGTTAGTTAGTCTGTCTGGTTGTACGTTAGTCTGTGATCTGTGTGTTACCAAATTTTTGTGGACGAGCTAGCTCAAAAACCAGTGTGAATATCGAAACCAAATTTCACAGGTAGTTTTGGTCCATTGAGATTAAGAGCTAATTAGATTTTGGTGCATATCGACCCAAAATTAAGGGGGGTGGAGGGGGTTAAAAATTAAAAATCTAGACTATTTAACCAAACTCAACCAAATTTTGTATTCATAATCAGTGGGCCCCCAGTAGTCTTAAAATGCAAAAACTAACCCCCTCCCCTACATCATTATAAATAATTTTATTAAATATTAAATATAAGTGAGGGGCCAGGTTGTATGGTAAAGTCAAGTGGATGGCCACATCAGAATACGTCAACTTATTTTCAAAATCTTATCCCAGTCGTCCACTGGAAGCGACAAAGCGGTAAGGAGATGCAGCTCGACAATGAGCAAATACTCTATTTACTAAATACTAATACTAATCTACTCCATTTTCTAATTGTCGCGCTTCATCTCGGTAGTGCCTTGTCGCTTCCAGTGGACGACTGGGATTATACTGCTAGAGAAATACATTTACCTATAGAAAATAATTTTTCAACTGAAAAAACATAACTTACTTACAAAAATATTTAAAAAATTAAGAAATGCATTAAGTACTTCAAAAAATAAAGGACATTAAAATTTTTTAAATTGACGTTAAAAATTTTCTTTTTCATGCAAAAAAACCTCTATATCACTTTTCGAATTCCTATCTCAAAAATTTCGCTGATAAAAATTTCCTAAATCGCTAAAATCTATCAAGGTTGCTATCAATCAAACTTTTGCCTCCAATTATTTATTTGCTAATGCTATCATTAGTTTTATTTATTTATTTTTTGTTTAGCCATAATGCACGGTGAAAAGTTTCCCTCTACGCCAGGCTTTCATGGTATCCTCTCCCGATTACCCGGGTGTGACCAGGATGAGGATGAGCGAACATCCCTGTTGAATGGAGCGTCCGTGGTGGGTCAGCCACCTCCACCTTACTATGGGGGGGTCATAGCCCCTCCTTATGCAGACAAGCCGAGCACCATCATCGACATCCACAAAAGAGACTGGAAGCCCTGCCAGAAAAAAAGCAGCTACGAGAGCACTAATTGGTGTGTGTATTATGTGTGGATTAGAGTCTTTTCAAACATCCAGGCTCGGATTAGACACACTTACTCAAAAGATTAATGTTAATTACAAGGCCTCTTGGGTATTTTAAATTATCAATTGAAGAAGAGATTACGATTTGACAAAACTAAATTAGAATTTACCAATAAATACAATATTTTTTCAATTTCGACTAACCACTATCTAGATCAGGGTTGTCCAACCCGTGGCCTAGCACTGCAATGAATGTGTCCCAATATAAAATCATAAACTTCCTTAAAACATTGAGAATTATATGTAGAGAAATATTAATTCTCTTTTTTCGAAATATAAATGTACATTTGTACAATACGTGAAGCTTTTTTCACGAATTAAATTCATTAAAAGGAAAATATAAGCTCAACTAACCAAGGCTATAGTTATATCATTCTAGTACAAGGAGACAAGGAATTGGGATTTTCTAGAACAATCACAATTAATTGATAATTTTTCTCCTGAACTAAAACTTGTCAGGACTTGTCTTTTAGATCTTTGCACGTTCTTACATGTCAATAGATAATGGATAGTCAGGGATTATTATATCAGTGACCCTTTTAAAAAATAAATTTTCATTCCACATATCCTACTTTAATCCCTTCGATTTAAACCAGGGGTGTCCAACCCGTGGCCCAATATAAAGTCATAAAATTCCGTTGAGATTTATATGTAGCTAGTAGTACTGGAAAACAATTTGTCTTTTTTTCTCTAAATTAAGAAATCTGAAAATCTACTGTGAAGTTTTCGAAAAATAAAAGCGCTTATTTTAAATTTTAAATCTGGTACCAGATTTCAAGATTTCCGAAAAAATAATCATCATTTTGGTCTATTTCGAGTCCATTTTCATTAGAAATAAATTTTCTACTTGCAAAGTTTCTGATTGAATGTTCTAGAACAACAATTAGATACCGATCTGAAAGAAAAATTGAATATTGTTTCTTTATTAGAATTTTAAATATATTAATTATCTAACCAGAAAAAATATAACAAATTACTAATACATAATATCACTTTCTATACGAGATGCTATTTTTCAAGTTTAAATTTACGAAAAGTAAAAAAAATTAGAATCTCAAATGAGCTAAAAAATGATAAAGTTCTTATTTCTACATTATTAACTATCTTTTTTGAATAACAAATATCAATAGAATTATAATATTTTATCCGAGGTTCAAAACATATGGTTTTTCTTCAAAAATGCCTGTGTAAACCAAAAGGTTGGACAACCCTGATCTAGGGTAAAAGCCATTTACAATCTGCACCATATCCATTCACATTTAAAGTAAAAACAAATGATTTATCTATAAGATTTAGACTGAAATTTCCTTCCTACTTGCATCTTTCCAGAGTTAGAAGCAGTTATTCCAAACATATAGGTGTTGCATTTTCTTGTAACACTGTCGTAAAAAGTCTAAAAATATTGTAGGCAAATAAATAATGGTCTTGAAGGAGACAATAAAAGAATGTGTCTTCTGCTGGAAATAAAAATTTTATTTATAACGAAACTATAGTTTCGAGGGCTTTGCCCTCTTCATCAGTCTATTACAATTGATTCACAGGAATTAATGTATGAATGGAAATCGCTTTCCACCTGGAAACAACAAAAAAACTAATATCAGATTTGTAGTAGTAGTATTATTGCTTAGAATGTATTTTATCTAAACATCGGCTATATTGCAAAAGGGGAGCAGTGAGAACTTTCTCTGAGGAGTAAATAATCTAGAGAAAGCGCTTTCCATTCATACATTAAGGTAGTTCTTTCACAAATGCAAAAATTCAAGAAGTCTTTGAAACTTGGAATATAAGTCATTAAAAGCATAATACACATACTGTTAAAATTTGAAGACGATTTACCACACCAAATATGAAATAATTGCAATTAAAAATGACATTTTTTTACATAGGGTAGATAGAGAAAGGGTGGGGATATGATCATTATTTTATTTTTTTTCATTGAAGGACTTTCACCATCTTGATGAAAAACTAATATTTGTTAGAATAATATATTCGGAGTAACTTAAAAAAAAATTGAAATTATTTACCACGTAGTTTTGATAAAAAATAAAAAAAAACATATTTGGGCGATTATTTTTAGTGGAGGGGATATAAGCACAATGGCTTGGAAACAATCCGGCTAGTATGTGTGTATCCATATAGAGATTTCGTAGTGTGGGTGGTGAGTGGTACAGTCACGTTAAAAAACATAACCTAAAATTTTAACACCGTTCATATTTATAGATTGGTTACGAGGCTAAAACTTTTTGTGTGGATTGTCGCGAAAGAACCTCCTTAATTCTTGTGAATCAATTGTAATAGACTGATGAAGAGGGTAAAGCCCTCGAAACTATAGTCTCGTTATAAATAAAATTTATAATTCCAGCAAAAGACACACTCTTTTATTGTCCCCTTCAATATATAAAAATTCTGCTACCCTCGGCACAAAAATTTTCAATTTAAAATATTACTTAGATATGGTACTATAATGTTTTAAAATTATAAATTGTGGTGTTTTTTGAGGCTCTTGAAAGCCTTGAAAACAGATGTAATGTCTTCGTTAGGAAAAAGGAAATAAAATTTCTTTATATTCTAACAAATTTATTTTCATGAAAGGCTTATGAGACGTTTCGGCGGATATTCTCACACCATCATCAGTCTGCAAGGGAAACATAATCTTAATTACAGTAAATTACTAAGAGCTTGGGTGAGCTCTTTTCTTCTTTTATCTTGAGAATGACATGTAATTAGTAATTTACTGTAATTAAGATTATGTTTCCCTTGCAGACTGATGATGGTGTGAGAATATCCGCCGAAACGTCTCATAAGTTTTTCATGAAAATAAATTTGTTAGAATATAAAGAAATTTTATTTCCTTTTTCCTAACGAAGACATTACATCTGTTTTCAAGGTTTTCAAGAGCCTCAAAAAACACCACAATTTATAATTAAAATATTACTCTAGCAATAATTCTATTACAAATCTAACTGAAACGTAAAACCCAAAAAATTCAATTTTAAAATATTCTAATGTATTCTATTAAATTTATATACACTGTTTTCACTATAAAATGATGATGATGTTTAATGTTAATATTAGTGATTTTATAATATTATATTACTTGTGTTAAATTGTATTTTATATTAAATACATAAATAAAATTTTTTAATAAATTTCATTTAAATTTATATATCGACATTTTTTCTTTAATTATTTCTCCTTTCGAAAACCAATTTTCCAAAATAAACAGTGTATATATTTTACTAAGATAAGAAAATTAAGGAAAGGTGGGGTAGGAATGTAAAAACTTATGCGATGGAAATCAAATATAAATATTAATTTTATTGAATCAATAAAAAAATTTAAATACTACTAAATGATTTTTTAACATAATCTCATTCAGAAACATATTTTTCGTATAGAATTAGCAATTTTTTAACCGACTTCAAAAAAGGAGGAGGTTCTCAATTCGACTGAATTTTTTTTTGTCTATGCTACCTGATATCTTCGCCAATTGTGAACCGATTTTGATGATTTTTTTGAATTGCATTCAGTCTAGTTTCCGATTGGTAAAAATATAAATTTTATTGGTATTGGACCTTTTTTGTTATGCTTGTTTCGGCATATCTTCTTTTTTTATGAACCGATTTTAATCATTCTTTCTGCGTTTGGATCAGTATAGCTCCAAGATAGTCAAGATAACTAACTATTTATTTATTTCATGTATGTTCAGCGAGAACTTTTTGCCACGTGGTCCGATTTCGGTGATTCTTTTTTTATTGGAAAGGTGGTACCATAGGGGTATCCCATATTAATTTTGTCAAGTTCTGATGATATGATCAATGACGAAATAACGTAAATCTCCAATTCTTATGCGCAAATAATCGAAAATTTAATAAATAAAATCTTAAAACATTCATTTAAAACCCGCAAACGTTTCGAGAGAATTTCTATATTTATGAATTGAATTTTATTATTTTCTGATTCATTCGCCAGACGCTTTCTCTTACGAGATGCATGCAAGGTATTATATTAAGTCATTATTAATAACATCACTAAAAAGAGAAAAATAAAAATAATTTTTATAAAAAAAAATTAAATTCAACAAATAAAATAATAATAACTCAAAAATAAAATAAAATGCACTAAAAGGTATACAATAATTATCTAATTTATTTACAACTAAACGACGAAATATTAACAAATCACTTTTTGAAGTCGGTGCTAAACAAACTATATAAGCGAGCTCCCCCCCCCCCCCCCAAACGTACTAAGTATGATCCGTCGAGTGAGATTCATAAAATTCGTCGAGTTCGATTCATAAAATGTATATGTTTGCCACCGACTTCAAAAAGTGATTTCATGTGAATATTTCATCGTTTAATTGTAACTAAATTAGATAATTATTGTATACCTTTTATTGCATTTTATTTGATTTTTGAGTTCTTATTATTTTATTTGTTGCATTTAATTTCTTTTGAAGTCGGTTTTATTTTTATTTATAAAAATTATGAATTTAATCTTCGAAGATGTGGCATGTAGGCAGCCAGTTGAACATGAGTTAGTTCTTCCTTCATGCTCGCATGTTTTGATAGAGGTGAAAAAAATATTCCCTTTCCTTCTAGTAGTGAGAGAGACTCCTTTGAGAAACTTCCAGATGGAATCAAAAAATAGCTTATTCAATTAAAAAAAATGTGTATCTAAATTAGAAATTGATATATTAATTCTCTATTTTTTTAATGGTTCAATAAAATTAAAATAAATAGATAAAGATCGGTTAAAAATTAATCCACCTTTTAATTCAGCCATTTTTAAAATTTTATTTAATAAAAAGAAATTTATATCAACGAGTACACAAAAAACTTTCAGGCTAGGCATTCTTCTTGCTTTTCTGTCGGGCGCCTTCTTCACATTATCCTCGGCAGCAGTAAAAGCTCTGCGTTCTTTGGACCCTATGGAGCTGCTTGTTCTTCGAGCCGTTGTTCAAGTTCTTGTCATGTTGCCTTTCGCGTGTAGAAGTGGCCAGCCACTTCTTGGTCCGAAAGGGTATCGGTGTCTTCTTCAGCTTCAGGTTTCTGTGAATTACTATTATTATATATTAGATGTTTTTTCTTAGAGACGGACTAAGATTGAGGATTGAATGTAAGACAGTCCAAAAATAAATAAAAAGATGATTCCCAATAAAAGAAAATTATTACATGTTACCTTCAGTGACCCTTTGAACCTTGAAGAAGGAGGTTCAAAAGATTAAAAGGAAACATCTCCTTTCATTGAGAATCTTCGGTACTTACGTATTAACGCCACCGCAGCTACAGATTTGGCGGTTTTTAAGCGCCGCTACTGACGACGGATTCTTTTAGAAAATGAATATTAATTAAAAAATAATTAGTAAATACCCAAAAAAATTCGAATATGTAAAAGTCGTTGCCGGTTCGGTTAAGATATATTCAGTTCGGCTCGGTTCGGCTCGTATAACTTCATTACGGGTTGGTTTTTGGCGTTAGCCAACCTAATAGCCTAAACTCCAGCCCGAAATGAAGATATACGACCCGAACTGAATATATCTTAACCCAACCTTCCAAAGTTATTACGGGAACCCATTTTTTTCATCTAAATGAACCGAGACGATGAAACTATGAAAAGTTCTAAAAATGAAAATTGCCAACACCCACTGGCGCTCACTTGAGACAATTTATGACATCACAGTCCATAAACTCAATTTCAGTTCAAATTTCTAGTTTAAAATTTTATTTGTAGCTGCGGTGGCGTTAATACGTAAGTACCGAATCTTCTTGTAATTAAAAAATTTGTTTGTTTTCAGAAATGTTATTTAAATTAAATAGTTATTATTCCAAATATTTCGAGGGCTTGCATCAAAGGATACCACTAACTGCATGCCCTCGAAATATTTGGAATAATAATCATTTAATTAAAATAACCAGAGGCACCGGTAGAGCAGTGCCTAAGGTGTTGACTTTTGAACGAGTTTACTCGGGATCGAAACTCTTATTAGTCATAGCAATTTTCATCTTTGTCAAAAATGCAAGGAGCCTCACTAAATCTAGGGAAAGGCAATGGGAAACCACACTTGTTTCCCCAAGAAAATTACAATCGATAAGATACTTACCATAGTAATAGCCGAGGGGTGAAACGCGATTGGAATTAGGTGTACACCGTGTTTGGAATTATGTGGAATTATTTTGGAATTCATTAGATAATGCCCCTTCATCTATTGTACTTGGAAATGAAAGTGGAAGTGGAAGTAGGTGTACACGATAATAGGTCGAGGTTCATCCTTCGGACTCGAATATGCTGCTTAAAGAAGAAAAATTAAAATAACATTACTAGAGAAACAAGCAAATTTTTTAATTACTTCTTTGATTCTAATTTAAAAATATAAATTATAAATAAAGGTTTTATTTGTTTACAGGGTTTTGTAGGAGGCGTGACTCTTGTATTATTATTTATTACTTTTCGCCGTTTACCTTTAGGCGACGCTACTACCATTATTTTCAGCTCGCCCGTTTGTGTATTGATACTCTCTTTTTTGTTCCTTCGTGAACCATGTGGATTTTTTAGAACATTTATTGTTTTTCTACTAGTGACCGGGGTGGTTTTAATCTCGAAACCTCCTTTTATTTTCGTACTGGTATGTTTACTTATAAACTAAAAAAACCGGCTTCGTTTTTACTTACAGAATTTCAGCAAGCATTTACTTGCATTAGGAGATCTGTTTTCATAGAGGTACTTTAATTTAGGTTGATTCCTCTGTGAATTTTTCATTCAACTGTTTAGACAATTTTGAAATATCATTAGTACAATGGTGTTTTTTAACTTTTGGAAATATTTGTTAATTTTTTTTTGTCAGCCTGATATTGAGATTCTTTAATTTTACATAAAAAATCATCTAATAGGAACAAACACATAATAAATTGAATAAAAGTCCAACATATCTTAACTACTGTAAGTATACAGGGTGTTTAGAAAAATGATTCCAGACTTCAAGATCAGAAAAAAATAACGAAGTTATGACAAAATTTGTGTAAGCACCGTAGACTGAATTTTGAGATCGACATCATTTCCTCCTATTTTCCTACAGCTTTTGTCATAACTTCGTTATTTTTTATCGGATCTTGAAAAATAAGATGTCATTTTATTCACAATAAAAAGGGTAACATTTTATCTGATAATACTAATTTTAATACAATGAAAGATTAAAAAGTTATTTACAATTAAAAATTTTAAATGGCCACCATTTTGAAAATTTAGGTACTTTTTTAAATAGTAGATAATTAATAAGTTGTGGGGAAATAAGGACAATAGTTTATGCAAGTATTTTTTATTTTATGCCAACGTTTCGTCAACTTTGTTGACTTCCTCAGGGCTCAAACAAATTAACTTCTTTGGATATTTGTCATTATATAAATATTCATTCTTAGCAAACATATATATTTTTTTTATTTATTTATTTATATAGGCACAGATTGAAAATATTTCCTATTTACAGATTTAAATAGGAAATATTTTCAATCTGTGCCTATATGTGTTTGCTAAGAATGAAGATTAATAGAATGACAAATATCCAAAGAAGTTAATTTGTTTGAGCCCTGAGGAAGTCAACAAAGTTGACGAAACGTTGGCATAAAATAAAAAATACTTGCATAAGCTATTGTCCTTATTTCCCTACAACAACTTATTAATTTAATCGATGGACATAAATAATCAAAATAATAGTAGATAATGTAGTTAAGTAGATGTGTGCCAAATTTTATAAAGATATCTACATCCGTTCTCAAGATAGACGTTTTTGTTAAAATAAAAAAAAAAAAAAAAAAAAATGGCAGGCAGACAGAAAACGAAACATTTTTGGACCTATGTTTATTGGTACTTTTCATCTCATTTTGACGTGGGAATCAAGACCTGAAGTTTTGGAACCCTTTTTCTAAACACCCTGTATAGCTATCAGGGAAGTTCCAAAGTAAAAGATTATGAGATCCTCTGCTGTAGGTAAAAACGTAGCCAGTTCAATGTTTATTAAGATTTTACTCCATAAACCTTAACAATAATGATAATAATAATATTATTTATTTTTTTAGAATAAAGCGCATCATCATTATGATCTTGGAGGGTATTTATGTGCCATTTCTGCAACAGTATTCACGGCTCTGAACATGGTGGTTATGCGTAAATGCAAAGCCGTCCATTTCTCCCTGATTGTTCTTCATCTGAGTGTCTGGTCTCTGTTGTCTGCGGGGGCTGTACTACTCATCAGACATCGAGGCTTTCGACCTGATTGGATACAAGTATAAACTAGTTATGCCTTATAATTTTAATAAGCAATCTAATTAATGTTAAAACTTTATAACTCAAATTAGTAGAGTAATTAAAAAATTGAGGTTTTTCACATTCAATTTTCATTCTTGAATTACCATGGATATTCAAATCCAAAATCATAGACAAACGTACAAAAAACAACAATTTTTCTCTACGATTTCATTCCAAATACGATAGGAAAAAAAGCTGACGTGTTCTGATGTGGCCATCTACTTAACTTTACCATACAACCTGGCCCCTCATTTATGTTTAATATTTAATAAAATTATTTATAATCATGTAGGGGGGGGGTGCTAGTTTTTGCATTTTTAGGTTACTGTGGGCCCACTGACTATGTATACAAAATTTGGTTGAGTTTGGAACAAAAGCCTATATTTTCATTTTTTGACCCCCCCCTCTCGCCCCCCATGTTGGGGGGTTAGTTTTTGGATTTTTAGATTACTGTGGGCCCACTGATTATGTATACAAAATTTGGTGAGTTTGTTACAAGAGTCTATATGTTTCATTTTTTGACCATACACCCCCCCTCTCCATTTTGGGAGGTTAGTTTTTGCATTTTAGGACTTCTGGGGTCCCAGTGATTATGTATACAAAATTTAGGTTGAGTTTGGTAAATGGCCAAGATTTTCATTTTTGAACCTATCGCCCCCCCCCCCCCCCCATTTTGGGAGGTTAGTTTTTGCATTTTTTAGACTTCCCAGTGATTATGTATACTGGTTTCGGTTGAGTTTGGTAAATGGCAAGATTTTCATTTTTTGGAATCCTTCCATACCCCCCCGCCCCCCATTTTGGGAGGTTAGTTTTTGCATTTTTAGACTTCTGGGGTCCCAGTGATTATGTATACACACAATTTTGTTGAGTTTGCTCAAATGGCCTAGATTTTTAATTTTAACCCCCCCCCTCCACTCCCCTTAATTTTGGGCCGATATGCACCAAAATCTAATCAGCTCTTAATCTCAATGGACCAAAACTTCGTGTGAAATTTCGTTTCGATATTCTCACTAGTTTTTGAGCTAGCTCGTCCACAAAAATTTAGTAACGCACAAACTATCTAACAGACATTTTGACAAAACAATTATTATCTCGAAAAATATAATTTTTTCGATGTTCACTTATTAGAGCTTTTTGTAGAGCGAAATGCCATGGTTTTGCTCAATTTTTTTAATCAAAATAGTTTCAGCCGTTTTTGAGATATTTTGAAAAAAAAGAAGGAAAAAAAGGGAACAATTACAATACTTGACCATACCCTGTATGGTAAAGTAAAAAGAAATCATGTTAATTCAAAACTTTGGGCCAGAGAGAACCGAGTAATTAGAGCATTCTCTTTACGTAATGCAAGTTTTGGAGAGGCACGATGGTGACATATTTGTTTGTTCAAATGAAATACCAAGACTCTCACTAAACGACTTAAGTGGCAGTGGTCGAGGTTTATTTGCTATTAATAAAAATTACTTTATTAACAAATAACAACTATTTGTTTCTCTTGAGTATTCATTCCATAGAGCATTGACTAACGCAGCTAGTTTTTAAACAACCTCTTAATTTATAAAATTAAATTAGGTTGGAGTTGGTGGTGTTTCACAAGGAGAAAAATTAAAATACAAAAGATTTTTTTAGTTTACTCTATATATTTCGAGCTCTTAACTCATCGTCAGGAGAACATTGACTAAAGATAACATGATATTTTGAACAGAATTTATTTTAATTTTAATATGATGGACAGTTATTTATGACATAGTGTAAATATGAAAGAATTATTAGAAGGATGGAATGGCTTTAGAAAGCCGACTGATCCATCCTTCTAATAATTCTTTCATATTTACACTATGTCATAAATAACTGTCCATCATATTAAAATTAAAATAAATTCTGTTCAAAATATCATGTTATCTTTAGTCAATGTTCTCCTGACAATGAGTTAAGAGTCGAAATATATAGAGTAAACTAAAAAAAAATCTTGTATTTTAATTTTTCTCCTTGTGAACACCACCAACTCCAACTATTTATTTTGTCAATGTTTCACTATAAACCAACACCGCGTTCCCTAAATTTTCTTAATTTATAGATTATACATTGATAAGAGAGTGCTTTGTTAGATTATAGTTAAACATAATGTGAATTAAAATTAAGGGAAGTTTTTGTAGTGTTATACAGAAATGAAATATTTAAAACTTTTTTATAAATCTCAATATATTTCGGGTTGTTAACCCATCTTCTGGAGTTCTAGACCCTCTCTGTGCTCCTGAAGATAAGTTACAACCAAAAATATATTGACGTTTATAAAAACTTTTTAAATTTTACATTTTTTGTGTAACACCACAAAAACTCCTCTTAATTTTAATATAGATTATAGGATTGTACTCTATCTCGATTACATGGATCCAGGTTTTGATATTCCGATCTCGAGATTGTCCTAATTTTAGATAGAAATCCCGAAAATCTTTGGTATTAATAATGTTTGTTGTTATTTTACTCGGTAGAGGCAAAATTTGTAAGGTGGACTCAAGTTATGAATTCACACGAAATTTTATTTACTTATTTCTGTTTAACTCATTTTTGTCTGTGTTATCTAAATTGAAAAATCAAGAACGAAAGTTAAAAAATTTGTCCTGGAGCCTAAATATTTGTATTTTTAAAACAAAAGACTGGTGCTATATTTTGGTCATTCTTGCTTAAAAAATGTTGTTTTTTTTTTTTTTTTAATGCAATCGAATGCAAGAAGGGTGCACCAGTAAAGATGCAGCCACTATGGATCTCGAAAGACCCTTGCATTACCGAAGAGAAGGGAAAGTTGATTAAGTGAGAGGGTGTAGACGTAGTTGTCTATGCACTCGGGTTTTGAAGGTTTGAAGATTATAAGTGCTGGGAAAGATGGAAGCTGGGAGAGAGTTCCAGTTCCTTGAAGTCATGGGGATATATGTATTGGCGAATGAAGTGGTCCGGCACTTTTCTAATTTGACCGCGAAAGAGTGTTGGGAGTCGGCAAAACGCGTGCTACGTGCAAAGCATGCTTTGGGTGGAATTATTGATTTTATCTCATCAGAACACCTGCCGTGATAGTATCTATAGAAAAGGGAAAGGGCAGAGACCATTTCTTCGATGAGCTAGCGAGTCGAGGGAGTCGGTGAGGGTAGAATCGTCAATTAGCCTGACGGCTCGTTTCTGAATTGCATCCAGGGTAGCAAGAGAATATTTAGAGGCTCCTCTCCATAGATGAGAGCCGTATTCGAGACAGGGGCGGATTTGGGCCTTGTAGATGGTGAGAAGATGTGGCGGCTTGTAAAATCGTTTGAACCTGAATAAGTAGCCAATCTTCCTTGGTGCAGATTTCGCCACAGAGGAGATGTGTTCATTCCAAGACAGGTCAGATGCGACAGAGGCGCCCAACATGGATAGGCTGTCACACATTTTCAGGGTATTCGAATCGAAGTGAATATCAGGAAATTTTTATTTTCGCACCTAGAAATTAGACAACATTGAGTCTTGTTTGCATTAAAGTTAACTAAATTTTGAGAGCCCCATTTATTCAGTTTGTCTAGGTCGAGAGTGATTGAGGAGGCAACATTGATTCGATTATTCGGGAGTGAGGGTTTGCCGTGCAGAGTGCCTATCGTCGGCGTAACAATGAGTGGGGTTTGACGTTTGATCGATAAGGTCGTTTTGGCTGGAATATGCAGAAAAGTTTCAAACGCTTCTAGCAAATGATGTGAAATTTGATACATAAGTTTGCATCAATATTACCCCTCTTTGTCAAATTTCAACTTTCTAGCCCAAATTGTTCGCTGATCAAAAATCATCAAAAGAATTTGAGGAAAAAGTATACGGATTCTTGAAAAAAATTTCACTTTTTCCTTTTTAATAGTATATATATGTAATTATTTTCTTGTTTCCAGGTGGGCTTCTACTCGATTCTCCCTCATGGTTGGTGGCAGAGTTTACAAGTAGCTTCTGTGAGCGGCTTTGGATTGGCTGGCCAGGTTCTTGTAGCAAGAGCCCTAGGTCTTGAGGGCGCCGGCAAAGTAGCAGTAACCAGATCTCTAGATATCGTTCTTGCATTCGTTCTTCAGGTGAGCATTCTAGACTTCCACTGTGATTAATTAAAAATGCATAAGCATGGCAATTCAATTTTTATTCTCTTTTAAAATACCACATATTTTATCTTTCTAACCTTTTATACAACATTTGTTCAAAATTTCATTTTAAGATATAATTGCAACTTTAGTTGATTGAATAATTAATTTTCTGATAAATATATCTTAATAGTTAAGCAAAAAGGGCGTTAGTAGAATTGGTCCCATCCATTAGAGAAAGTGATAATTCATGGATCTTGCGCGAGTCTCTTCTCATCCTAAGATATTCTTTTGTTCAATAATCTCTAGTGTACAGGCACTCATCTACACGACGTATTTGTAATACGCGGAGATAATTCAGGTCGTGATTATATGGGTCAAAATACAGATAAAAGTTAAACATATGTCCGGAAACGCTTCTTTAACAACTTATCCATCTTTATTTTTTTATTATTATTAAATAATTTACATCTCTGAAACGGCTCTACCGATTGAGTTGAAATTTTGCATGGAACTCATCATTGTATCGAGCTAGTTGGAAAAAAATTTAATTTAATCTAATTATCTGTTTCAAAATAGCGGCCATTTAAATTTTTAAATGAACATAACTTAAAAATGGTAAATTTTTATAATATATAAACCATAGAGTATACTCTATGATATAAACATTTTCTATTGAATAGTGTAATTGCCAAAACTATTGAGAAAAAGATAACAGTAAAAAAAGCAATCCTTAATTTGTATTGTTCCGAAGTCATATCACCATTAATCTAAATATGATTGTTTAAACTCAAGATGAATCAACTGTTTTATTGTTATCCTTTCCCCGATAGTTTTGACAAGTACACCATTCGATAGGAAATTAAACGGACTACGAAAAATTACTCTTGACATTTTTTAGAAAAATTTTCCGTTTATGAGTTATTTTCATTTAAAAAAATAATTAAATGACGGCCATTTTGAAACAGATAATCGGATCAAGTTGATATTTTTTTCCAAACAACGTCTTTAAATTAATTAGTTCCTTAGCGCCAATGAGCTTATAGTAGTCGACGCGCCTTAAAAACTTAATTAATTAATTAAATAATGAGTTCCGCAACTCAATCGGTCAAGATGTTCCAAAGATAAATTATTTAGTAAAAAAAAAAATGGTCAATAGCTGGTTCTCGTGGTCCACGGATTATGTATACAAAATTTGGTTGAGTTTGCTCAAATGGCCTAGATTTTTAATTTTAAGCCCCCCCCCCCCCTCCACCCCCCTTAATTTTGGGTCGATATGCACCAATATCTAATCAGCTCTTAATCTCAATGCACCGAAACTACGCGTGAAATTTGGTTTCGATATTCACACTAGTTTTTGAGCTAGCTCGTCCACAAAAATTTGGTAAAACACAAACTAACTAACAGACATTTTGACAAAACAATTATTATCTCGAAAAATATAATTTTTTCGATGTTCACTTATTAGGCATTTTTGTAGACCGAAATGCCATGGTTTTACTCAATTTTTTTAATCAAAATAGTTTCAGCCGTTTTTGAGATATTTCGAAAAAAAGAAGGAAAAAAACCACTTTTTTCATGCACGATTACAATACTTGACCATGCCCTGTATGGTAAAGTAAAAATAGTATGTTTTTTTTGTTTTGTTTTTTTACCCATATAACCACCCCTGAATTATCTCCACGCATTACAGATACACCCTGTATAAAAAATCCTTGTTTTTAAGATTCATTCTTTTGACGAAAATTATTTCGGTTGCGCTCTCCATTGACTGGCTTAAAATCTTATTAAACATCACATTGTATTGTAAATTTTATTTTTACCCTATCAAATACCTTTTCCTTCCAATCAAAATAGTAATAATAAATAAATAAAATAAAAACCATTTTTTTTTCAGGTTTTTGTTTTTGGAGAGATTCCTGATTGGTTAAGTGTTTTAGGGGCCGTTTTTGTACTTTTTTGTGTCATTGCTATGGGACTAGAAGAGCAAATTCTTAACATTGCACATTTAATACCATGATTGTAACTATTTAAATCAAAATAATTGAAGTATTTTTAAAGGATCAAGTGACTATGAAATTTTTATTAAGTTAATTTATTTATAAAAAGTATGAAAGCCAAATTGTCATGCCTGATTCGCCCGAAATAAAACCACTTTTTTACATTATTTTATTTTAGTTGATTTCTTTAGCTGGGTAGAATCTTACAATTTTCTATCTAGCCAATTCCTTGAAATTATCTTTTGAAAAAAATAAAACAATCAGGATTTTATAAATATAATGTTGATATGTAGTGATTAATAATAATATTAAAATATTAGGATAAAAGATACCTACATTATATTTTATTTTTATAAAATATTCAATATTTAGGGGTGCCCACAGGGAGTGGTTTTGACGCAGAGTGAGTAATTGAAATTTTTGAGGAAGGGGGGGTTGAAAATTGTTACATTTTAGGATTATATGCTAAAAATAAAAACGGTCAAGACTTGTAACTTCAACAAAAGGTAATAAAAAGCTCTTCTAATTCTTTAGAAGTGAATAAAATGCGGGGGGGAGTAATTTTCTTGAAATTCGGAGTGGGGGGGTGAGTCATGAAGCTAGAGGGAGGGTGGGCACCCCTGCTATATTAGATTTTTGAATTACCAACGCGAGTAGGGTTGCCAACTTTGTAGAACAGATTTGCGAGAAATTGACAATTCAAATGCGGGACGGGGCTCAAAAAAGCGGGACACAGCAAAATTTTACCTTAAGTATAAAAAATCATGAACTTTGAGAAAAAGTGGAAGATTTTTTAATAATAATTTAATAAAATAAAGCACACTTCTTTTAGTATAGATTCGTAAATCTATATTTAATGCAAGAAACAAATTAAATTTTCGCCATCTCATACGTGTATAACGAGACAATTAGTGTCCAGTACACACCTATTCCTATTCTTTAGAAACGGGACAACCCGGGTTAGCAACCATATTCGCTAAGTATATCCAGCAATGCAACCCATTTTATAAAGATATAAAAAATAACTTAGGGGTGGAGGATTATTTAGGCAGAGAGGATATGGAAAATAAAAACAAAGAATTGTGGACAAGAGTTCTTTATTGGAGTATTTATAATAATACGGAAAGGGAAAAAGAAAGGAGAAGAATTGTGGAAGAACTTGAGGAGGCATTTGACCGAAGGAAGGATGGACAACGAATTAAAATGGACGTCTTAAAAGAAAAGGAGAAGAAAAATTAATAACTTAAGACAAATTGTATAAAATCAATATAATATCACCATTAGGGTAGTTAGGAAGTTTTACTAGGGGGGTACCCGGCCATATGATTAGCCACCACAAGGTTTCAATTTCGGTAATCCGATTAAAGATCAACTAACTTTTTTCGGAAGTAACTAAATAATTTAATGTGAAATACATAAGTGATGGTGGGGGGGGGGGGGGAGTAATAGGTTTTGGAGGGATAAGGGAGTATTTATCTAACATTCCTCTTAAATTTAACCATTAATGCCTAACCCTTTGAGGTACACAAATTTATATAAGGACCTTATTAATGTACATTTAATTTACATCAGAAAAGTTAATATGAGAGAAATGTCTAAAATCAATAGTTTAGGAGTTAAAAGATATTTCAATATTGTAGAGTGAATTATCTTGATGTGTCAATAACAAATAATGTGTCTTTTTGGACGACTCATCCTCTCGATATAGGAGACCAAATGAATTATAAATGAGAAAGAAATCGATATTATGTTATCGATTTAATCTATCTGGAGGTCCATAGTACCCTTTTAATATAAGAAAATAGCATCTTTATTAAGAATTTTGTAGTTTAAAAGAAATTATATGAAAAGATTCAATTTCTTCTCTCCGGGAGCGAATCAACTAGAAATGGCAAAAAGTTTTATTTTTTTTCTCATTAGATATTCATTTAAATCTATTGAAATTTCATATCTGTGTGTTATGTTGATTTATCTTTAATATGAAATAATTATTATTATGAAATTTGAATTTCAAAGGTTAGTTTATTTGAAGTCCAATTTGAAAAAACGCTAATAACTCTGTTAATTTTTTTTTAAATATGTAATTAATAGATATTATAAAACAATTAATTACTAATGATTTACTTTAATTTTGAAAGAAATCGCTTCAGTACTTTTGAGAAAATCTTCAAAAACCGTCTATGAAGGCCGTTTTAGAAACATTTTAAAATTCACTTCCATGTCACAAGTCAATGTTTCGTTTCATATGACTTTTTCAACTTTTTTCAAAGGCATCTTGTGCTTTCAAAAAGCATCGTTTTTGAGACGGCTCAGATGGTTTTTGATCAATATCTCAAAAATTACTAAAGCGTTTTCGTTCAAAATTGAAGTAAATGATTACTAATTGGTTGTTTTATAATATCTATTAATTGCATATTTTTTTAAAAAAATTTAACGGAGTTATTAGCGTTTTTTCAAATTGGACTTCAAATAGACTACCCTTTGAAATTCAAATTTTCTAATAATAATTATTTAATATAAAGATAAATGAAAATAACATACAGATATGAAATTTTAATAGATTTGAATATGTATCTAATGAAAAAAAAAAACTTTTGTCCATTTCTACTTGATTCGCTCCCGGAGAGAAGAAATTGAATTTTTTTCATACAATTTCTTTCAAACTACAAAATTCTTGATCAAAATGCTATTTTCTTATATAATGAACCTCCAGATAGAAAATAAGATCATTTCCATTTTCATTTATAAATCTTTTGGCTGTGTTTTATCAAGGGGCTGGGTCGCAAGTCACCCGGCTGATGAGCGAGTCATTTGTTACGATTTTCTAGCTTATTGCCATTTTCTTAAAAACTAATCAATTAATTTCGTCCAAAATTGAATATAATTATTAATAATCGACGGTTTTATAATATTTATTAATTTCATATTTTTAAAAATTATTTCAAAGTATCATTTCTTTTGCTTTTCTACATTCTCTTATAACTTTCCATCTTAATTTTTTATATGTTTCTTTCCCTTCTTCGTCTTTTCTGTTCTTAAATTTTCTTCGTTCGTCACTCAGTTGCAGTATTTTGTCTGTTACCCATGGCTTTTTAATTTCGTTTTTCTTTTATTGAAGGACTTCGTTGGCTGTTTCGGCCAGGCTTGATTTCATATCAATCATTCCATTCTTGTTCGATTTCTTCTTCTTTATTATTTGTGGGTGTTTTTTCTTCCAGTTTCTTATTCATTACGTTTTCGAAGAGTAATTAGCGTTTCTTTAAATTAGACTCCAAATAAACTACCGTTTAAAATACATATATTCTAATACAAACAATTTGATATAAAAGATAAAAGAAAATTTTCACAGATATAAAATTTCAATAGATTTAATTGAATATCTGGCTAAATGGGCTAAACTAGTTCCCGAGGCCAAGAGGGTGGAAAAAAAATTGAATATGTGATGGGGAAAAAATTAAACCCTTTTGCCATTTCTACTCAACTCTGTGGCCCAGCGAAGAAATTGAATGTTTTCATAACATTTCATTTAAACAACAAAATTCTTAATTGAAATGCTATTTTCTTATATTAGAATTATTACGTGTACCTTCACATAGATTAAATCGATAAAATAAGATCGTTTCTTTCTCATTTATTAATCTTTTGGTCTATTTTATGGTGAGGTTGACCCTCTCGGCATAGGGATCACGTCAGAGAAGCTTCTATCAAGACATTTGGTAGTGATATCTCATATATTGAATTTTAAGAAAGATTTTTCTGATTATTATAAATTCACCCAAAATTACTGGTACCGTCTACAGTTTTGAAATAAATTAATCTTTTCAGATCTTCAAATTTAATATACCTATATAAATATATGACTACTACACTGAGAATGGCGACAAGGACTCGCTCTAGGGGCTCAGGACTCCGAAACCAATTATTATTTTATAGGTATCGACGAATTATATGATTAAATAAATAATGCCTTAGAAGAATGTCATTCAAAAAGAAAATCTAGGATTTTAAAGCATTTATTTAAATGATACGATTGATTGTTTTATTATAAGATGAGAATTCAATGGTAAAACTTTGATTTGTATTTGGCATTCTTCCAATGCCTTAGCTCTTAAGAATGTAGATCATTCAATCCACGTTTTTTTTTAGTAATGTTACTTGATAAGATTCTATTGAAAGAATCATCGCTCATCCTCACATTTATTAAATAATTAAAAACGTTAAAATTTATTTACCCTAAGGGCCTATTCTAGAAAAGCCACAGCACTTTATTATTTTTCTGGACTATAACTGTATGTTTTTTTTGTCAATGTATTTTTATTATAATTTAAATAGGGACAATTTTACTATAATTAACAAATAATAAATCCGAAAAATTTGAGAAGCATTGCAGAGTATTGTAGTTCCACCACTGGTTTGACTGTATGTATCATTTATCTATGTATCAAACTTTAAATTGAAAAAAAAGTGAAACTTTTTTTAAGATACGTTGAATTAATAATTTGATGATAACTATCTCAATCTTATTTTAATTTCGTTTTAACATTTTCTTACCTAGAGTCACAAGCCTATAAAAATAATAGAAATTAAGAAATTATCTACTATTTTGAAATAGGTTTGGACTTGTTTTTGAAATCCTTGCAATGGCTTAGCTCTAAAGGCTTAGGATCATTCTCTCTCCATCATTTTCTGTCTTTTCTTCAATCAGATTCTAATGAAACAATCGCTCATTCAAATAAATTTGTATTTTTATTAGTAAATCATAAAGTAATGTATTCTATTTTAAAGCAAAACTTTTTTAAACATATCTATTATTATACAAGGGAGCCCACTTCATGACACCCTCCAACCAGTTTCATGAAAGCAATCCTCCCACTTTCCATGTTATTCACTTCTAAAGAATTAGAAGTTTTTTTATTAAAGAAGTTCGTTTTTTTCGAAATATCTCAAAAACTGATCAAACTATTTTGATAAAATAAATTGAGCAAAACCATGGCGTTTTTATCTACAAAAAACGCTTTAATGAGTGAGTGACAAAAAAATTATCTTTTTCGAAATATTAATTGTTTTGACTATTAGTAAGTGTGTCATCATCATCATCAGCCTGTCGATATCGACAATCCACTGCTGAATATAGGCCTCTTCCATCAAATGGAAGGGGGTTGGCATTAAGTCACCACGCTTGCCAGACGGATTGGCGACTAGGAATCAGATTATAGCCGGTCAAATATCAATGCAGGGACTCGGACTCTAACCCGGGACTCCTGCTTAGAAGGCTAGTGTCTTTAAGCTCTCGGCTAATCCGATTCCCAGTAAGTGTGTATGTTACCAAATTTTGTGTACCTACAGACCTACACTCTAGCTCAAAAACTAGTGTGAATATCAAAACGAAATTTGTACATTGAGATGTTGATTGAATTTTTTCATACAATCTCTATTAAACTACAAAATTCTTGATCAAAATGCTATTTTCTTATGAAATTGATAAAATAAGATCGTTTCCATTTTCATTTATAATTCTTTGGCTGTGTTTTATAAAGGGGCTGGGTCGCAAGTCACCCCGCTGATGAGCGAGTCATTTGTTACGATTTTCTAGCTTTTTGTCATTTTTTTAAAAACTGAAATTCTAATAACTCCATTGAAATTTTTAATTAATATATTTATAAATATGCAATTAATAGATATTATAAAACAATTATTAAGTAATCATTTACTTCAATTTTGAACGAAATCAATTCAGTACTTTTTGAGAAAATTGTCAAAAACCATCTGAACCGTCTAAAAAACGATGTTTTTTGAAAGCATGAAAAAAGTTAAAAAGTCATATGAAACGAAATATTGACTTGTGACATGGAGGTGAATTTTAAAATGTTTCTAAAACTGGCTTTCATAGACGGTTTTTGACAATTTTCTCAAAAAGTACTGAATCGATTTCATTCAAAATTGAACTAAATGATTGATAATTACTTGTTTTATAATATCTATTAATTTCATTTTTTTTTTAATTTTCGACGGAGCTATTAGCGTTTTTTTCGAATTGTACTTCAAATAAACTACCCTTTTGATGCAAATTTCTTAATAATAATTATTTTATATAAAAGATAAATGAAAATAACATACAGATATGAAATTTCAATAGATTTGAATATGTATCTAATGAAAAAAAAAACTTTTGTCCATTTCTAGTTGATTCGCTCCCGGAGAGATGAAATTGAATCTTTTCATACAATTTATTTTAAACTACTAAAAATTCTTGATCAAAATATTATTTTCTTATATTAAAAAGTTATTCTGAACCTCAAGATAGATTAAATCGATAAAATAAGATCGATTTTTATTTCTTTTGGTTTGTTTTATCGAGACGTTGCGTTGGTTGGGACGTCTCTTAACATTAGATAAGGACACATTCTTTCTTATGGATTCATGAAGTCCATTCAATATTGCAATATCTTTTAATATATTAAAATTTAATTCATTTATGTATGATTATATAATATTATAAATAAATAAATAAAATAATTTAAAAATTTGATTATACCATCACCGCAATGAGCCTGGCGTTCACGTGAAGCGTCAGAGGTGCAAAGCTGTTAAATAATTATTTTATTCAAATCGTTTAGACAAGTTTAATTAAAATGGATGTAAAACCATTAATTTACATGATATATGTAACGATTTTGATTGTTTTATTTGAATATATTCAGGAGAAAATTTTCATGGGTGCAACGTCGTATTTTTGCTCAGAATCGACAACTGTCTTTAAAAACACACTTATATATTTCTGTTATTAACAAATTTCAGATTTTTTTGAACCACCAAATATTTGAAAACTAACCTTTTTTGGGGGCCAAGGGAAGCAGTGCCCCCTCCTCCCCTAGAAAAATCAACTAACTTTTTAGTAGAATTGACAAATTTTGGAAGTATCGAAATAATTTAAAGTGAAATACATAAGTGATGCCTCGTAATAATGGAGTCGATTTTTCTAGGAGGGGGGGGGTGAGCTTTGTAGAGAAATTGCCCCCTTGCCCCCCTACCTCACTACGTCCATGAATATCACTAAATATATTCAGGCCCGGATTAGGAAGATAGTAAAAAATAATTTGAGAAATTCTTTAGGACAACAAAATTTGAATATTTTATCCATGTTGTATTTTGAAAATAATGCTTTAAACGACTTTTTAAATTATTATGATTTTATTACCCAATTCAGTGAATTGAAAGTATGAAGAAAAAATGTAATTTATATTATTGCTATATATATATCCTAATAGAACTTATTTTCTATCTAAGTAGTTTATTTTACTTTTGTAATTTATTAATTTTTTTACATTTGTTAAGTACAGTTTTTATTTAATTTTTTATTATTTTTTATTGTTTTAATTTTATATGTCATTATAAAATAAAGGGAGATTTATAAAATAAAAAGTTCTTAATAAGCGATTGAAAGCTGTTGTGACAATGGATGAAGCGAAAAAACGTCAAAAAAGTACTAAAGTTAAACCACTTTTTAGGTTAAATACATGCGTTGTTGCCAGCTTGTTATTAGTATAAATTTTTCATTATTTATTGATTAATATCTCAGAAACTGTGTTGTAATTATGAATTAAAATTTTCTTATAAAGTGTATTAGTTATTGTTGAATGTTGGTTTAGTTTTTTATTACACTGGTAAGAAGAGTTTCTTAATTATAATTAAATATGTATGTAAACTTTCCGATATCCCGTATAGTGTGCAATGTATAAGAGTCTGAAAAACTCTATCTTTGGAATTTAATATCTCCGGAATTATATTGTTCATAAATTTCGTTTTGCCACCAATCGATGCAGAAGTAAAAAAAATCCTAAGAAAACCCATATGATGAAATAACTACCTTAAAAAAATAATAATAATAGATTTTTAAGTATTTTTTTTTGTAATTTAAATTAAAAAAATAAATAAATAAATTGTTTTATTTAATAATTAATTATAATTCTTTGATTAATAGGATTAACAAGTTTGTACAATAAGTGAATAAGTACTTACAAAAATTCATTAGAGTTTATTCAAATCAAAGTGTAGGGGTACATAAATTTCAATATTTTTAAATTACAAATGAAATTAATGAAAATGCCAAGAAATTCGCCTTGTGTGAGTCTTTTTCTAACAAGAAAGCTATTACATAAAAGGGTATAAGGACTCTCTGAATTTCTAAGTTACTTAAATATATATAATTTTAATTAATAATAAGACAAATTAATTTTTTTTTAAGTTTTAGAAAAAGAAAACACAAGAATATTTGCTAAAAACTGTTTTCATTTTTTTTCTTGTTTTTTTCCTTTCTTAATGTCTAAAAATTGTATTCGAAATTCTTCCAAGCCTCCTGTGTCTTCCTCCACAAATCGCAGTTCCGTGAATTGCGGGTTTGTATATCCAACCCCTGCTTGTGGGCGAAATTTATTACTTACTATTTATTTATTTTTTATTTATTTATTTATTTATTTATTCATTCATAATTCTTACAATTTAACTTTACACAATGCTCTGAGGCAGTTTGCCTCATATGAGCAGTAAAAAATAATAATTAACATAAAACAAAGAGGAGAAAAATAAAAACAAGTGTGTGCGAAAAAGAAAGAAAGAAAGCTCCAGCGAAAGGAAGTTGAGAGGAAGGTGAGAGAGCCAGCAGGAGGGAAAAGATACACCATAAAAGAGAGACGCCAAAAAAGAGACGCTCACTCCCGAGACCGCCCCCGCGAATACATTCCAAGAGACCACGATTGAAGATAAGTGATGATGAAGATGAACGGGTGAATGATGGTAATGAATTCCACAGTCGGGCAGCAGTGACAGTGAATGACCTATTCACCACCTCGGACCGGTGACTCGGGATATGAATACGATTTGAATCAGCCCGAAAAGCCCGATTATGTATGGATGATTTAAAAGTGAACATTTTATAGATGTATTCAGGCTGATGTGAAATGAAGGTACGATGCAGGAATTTGCCAAGCATGTAGAGACGCCTCTGGGTCGCCCTAAGCCAACCAAGTCTGACATAAAAGGGGAGACATGATCACGTCTAGGAATGTCAAAAATAAATCGAACGCATGCATTCAAAGCCCGATCAAGTAAGCCCGCGCGGGTCCCAGAGACGTCGCCATACACGAGGCAGCAATAGTCCATGGTTGGCAATATCAAAGAATTGATGAGATGTTTACGTGTCGAAAATGGAATGAGATGCCTGACTTATTATATATTTATATAATTATTATAATATAATAAATGAATGTATTTTTTTGGCTTTTCGGCCTTTCTAGCCATAATGCAATTTACGATACTATTTATTTAATTTAAATTTGTCCCTACCCCGGGGGTCAGATTTTAGCCAGATGCCTCGAGTCGTATTCGAATCCGGGTCCACTTGGTTAGCAGGCTGACACGCTACCACCTAGCCTATCCGACCCCCCCCAATGAATTTACTTGTAAAGTAAATATTATTTTATTGTTATCAAAGACAGACCCTGATTAATCAAAAGGTTCACTTTCGATACTTTATGGTTTTCATATTTTTTAGGAGGAGGTTCTCAATTCGACTGAATTTTTTTGTCTATGTTACCATATATCTTCGCCAATTGTGAACGGATTTTGATGATTTCTTTGCATTGGGTTCAGACCTTTTTTGCTATGTTTGTTTAGGCATAACTGTTTATGAACCGATTTCTATGTTTCTTTTTATATTGGAAAGAGGGTACCTTAGGGGTGGTCCCATATTAATTTGGTCAAGTTCTGGTGATAAGATCAATGACGAATTAACGTAAATATCCAATTCTTGTGAGCAAATAATCGAAATTATAATAAATAAAATCTTTTATAAAAAAAAACAATCTTAAAACGTTCATTTAAAACCTGCAAACGTTTCGAGTGAATTTCTATATTTATGAATTTAATTTTATTATCATTTTCTGATTAATTCGCCCGACCCTTCCACTTACGAGATGCATACAAAATATTATCTTAAGTCACTAAAAAGAAAAAATAAAAATAATTTTTATAAAAAAAAATAAAACTGACTTCAAAAAAATTAAATGCAACAAATAAAATAATAAAACTCAAAAATAAAATAAAATGCACTAAAAGGTATAAAATAATTATCTAATTTAGTTACAACTAAACGACGAAATATTTACATGAAATCACTTTTTGAAGTCGGTGCTAAACAAACTATATAAGCGAGGGTACCCGCCAATTGTACTAAGTAAAATCCGTCGAGTTTGATTCATAAAATATATATTTTTGGCACCTACTTCAAAAAGTGATTTCATGTTAATATTTCGTCGTTTAGTTGTAACTAAATTAGATAATTATTTTATACCTTTTAGTGCATTTTATTTTATTTTGAGTTTTATTATTTTATTTGTTACCGGTTTCTATTTATTTTTTTATAAAAATTATTTTTTTACAAATGATATTGTTTGCAAAAAATTTTAAGGGCTGGAAGTTTTTAAGCAAATAATTACTATTTTTTATTTAATTGAGAAAATTTTGATTAGTCGAATAAACGTTTGATAAGCTTACTATTATAACAAAGTGAATATAACTATATTCAATCGGGTATTTGAATCCATGAGAAATAACAGATAAAATATTTCTAATTAAAAAGACTGAAGATGAAGGTCAAACCACATACATATTTATTTTCGTTAAAAATGTATATGTATATGTTTATTTGGATCAAGCAGAGGACAACCTCTTTGATTCTTCCTCTTTATAATTTGTATTTAATTATTTTTAGGTTTTTTTACAAAGAGATTATATAGACAATTGTATTGCATCATTATAAAAAACGCATACATAATAATCTATTATTATATAAATTTACAATATATTTACATTTTTGTATTCGATCCCAGAGAGGGAGAAAGCCGCTTTGCAGACGTCCAAGTAATTGATATTCAAAAAGTGAACGAATGAAAGGAAATATATTTTTCAAAATGTAGTCTCGACGATTGTAATTTACCTAATTTCACTAAAGAAATTATAAGAGTTTTTCGCTTACTAAATCAAAGTCGTTATAGATCTTTCTAAATTTTACGCTTGGCGGTGTTGTGTGATTATTTGTAAGCTATTAAATTCTGATAAATTCATTTGCCCGTCTTACTTAGAAAATCTATTTGTCGTCGGTCGCTCCACCAGGAAGACAACGCTAGTGCAGGTGCACTATAAAACTAAACACTTGTTTCATTCCTTCAAATTGGCGGGTGCAAGGCTTTGGAATGAACTTCCATTCAAATTTCATGCAACCCCGACTCTTGGTGCTCTCAGGTCTTCGTTCTTTATGGATCCCAATAACTGATACTCCTTTCTCTTATTTCCTTTATGTTTTCTAATCTTTCTCTACTTTTTTCTCTTCTTCCCCTATAAAATTTGTGTATTGATGAACTCTTTTGCCAAATTTGTAAAATATTATTGCTAAATTATGTATAGGCTAGAGGTTAGTGGCTAGAGTGTCAGTCGGGTTGCTGACTCGAAGATCGCTGGTTCGAGACCGAGTCTCGGCAGATAGATATTTGCAGTCGCCTCCTCTTGGAAAGTAATGGCAACCTACCAAGAGTATAATTGCCTAGTCACCTCTCCAAATTAGCCGTTCGGAACCAGCGTTAAAAAGTAGGTCCCGTATATCTGAGTAAAAGCAACTAAACACACTCAGCACAGGTATATGTGGAGAGGCGCCGTTTCGGGTATGGCACTCGAAGAAGAAGATGTATAAACACTAGGTGGGACCTAAGGTCCTATGTTTGTATACTTTGTTAAATAAAAAAAATAAAAAAATATATATAGGTATACGATAATTTTTGTTAAGATTCTATTCAAAGAAAAACGGGACCCTGTGGTATGAGAATAGCCCCTGCATGAAATTTCAGGCCCGGGGCCCAAAATCTGAAGTGGGCCCCTTATTATAGAAGAGGTAGGTATGTGTTTTTTAAAAGTGGAAAAAATAGGTCAGAATGAATTTTTTTTGTTATTTTGCTTGTGCATTGTTATTTTAATAAAAAACAAAATAATGTCTGTATAAGGTCCTAATAATAAAAAATTAGCTAAACTATAATCACAAACATTTTTACTTTCCAATGATAATAAATTAAAATAAGCTGACGTGTTCTGATGTGGCCATCCACTTGACTTTACCATACAACCTGGCCCCTCACTTATATTTAATATTTAATAAAATTATTTATAATCATGTAAGGGAGTGGGGTTAGTTTGTCCATTTTTAGACTCCTGGGGGCCCACTGATTATGTATACAAAATTTGATTGAGTTTGATACAAGGGCCTAAATTTTCATTTTTTGGCCCCACCCTCCCCCATTTTGGGCAGTTAGTTTTTGCATTTTTAGACTTCTATGGTCCCACTTATTATGTATACAAAATTTGGTTGAGTTTGGTAAATGGCCAAGATTTTCATTTTTTGACCCCCCCCCCCTTACCAATTTTGAGTGGTTAGTTTTTTCATTTTTTAACTTCTGGGGTCCCACTCTTTTGTATTTATTTTTATGCATCGAGCAGACGACGACCTCATTAATTTCTCTATATTTTATTATTATTTTTTAGTTTGCCATACAGGGTATGGTCAAGTATTGTAATCGTGCATGAAAAAAGTGTTTCTTTTGCTTCTTTTTTCGATATATCTAAAAAACGACTGAAACTATTTTGATTAAAAAAATTGGGCGAAAGCATGACATTTCGGTCTACAATAAAGATCTAATAAGTGAACATCGAAAAAATTATATTTTTCGAGATAATAATTGTTTTGTCAAAATGTCTGTTATGTCTGTGCGTTACCAAATTTTTGTGGACGAGCAAAAACTAGTGTGAATATCGAAACCAAATTTAGTAGTAGTATATATAGAATCGGTTTCTCGAAAACGGCTCTAAAGATTTGGATGAAATTCACGGATTAGGGGGCTTTTGTATTGACAATTCGATACTCTCACGGTCTCATCTTCGGCTAAGTTGTTTTTGATGGGTTTTTTGTTAATTGAAATAATTATTCACAGGTAGTTGTCTCGATAAAAATGTAAAATTATATTTTTATTTAATTTCCTTTTAATATTTTATTGGATTTTCAATTTTCAATTCCGATAATAGATCATTATAAGTATTATTATATATTAGAATATGCCAATTTAATTAATTAAAGATATTTTTCTATAAAATAATTTATTAGAATAACAATTTCATTCTCTTAAAAAATCCGACAATTTGAAGGATCGTACCTCGTACCTCCTTCTTAAGGATTTAAAAGGGCCAACAAAAGAACCTTTGTGCCCTAGTAGAACAATGTTTCAAACTATATAGTAACTATATAGTGCCTATATAGTTTTCGAGAATATATATAGCCACTATATAGTTTGCTACTAGGGTGTATATTAATTTTATTTTTAATTGCAATTAAATTCAAATTTTTGTGCCCAGTGATAAGTCCCGATAATGGCCATAGCGGGTGTAAACGCCGTTGGCCAAAAAATAAATTAAATTTTATTTCAATATTATTTTATTTTCACAGGAATTATTTGACGGATTATAGTGGTGTTTCACAAAGAGGAAATAGAATTAAAAAATTTTAAAAAATTTTAAATTATATTTTGGAGATTTTTTATTTATCTCTATACATATTTCGGGCTATGAACCCTTCATCAGGAGGTTTAACAAAAGACTGAATATAAATTTTACATTGTATTGATGTTATAATCTAGTGGTTAATATTTTGGTACGGGTCAGAAGGGGCTGCCCTGTACCAAAATATTAACCAATAGATCAGGGGTGGCCACTAATCTTAACTTTGGGAGCCGCAAATTTATAAAACTGTTTCAAAGGGAGCCACATTGTTTGGAGATTAATTAATGTTTTATTAAAAAAAGACACCTTTTTAATTTTATAAAATATAAATGAAGTAACATATATATTTTTGCTCTCCTTACTTATAACATTACAAATTAAATTAATTTTTGTATTATTATTTTTTTAATTTAATTATTATACAGGGTGGGGTATAACACATTTTGAAGAGATATAAAAAAAATGAAAAAATTTAACTAGAATAAAAAACTAAATATATTTTTGAAAAGAAAATAAAAATTTTTAAATGAAACATTATCAGACAAAAAAAAGGGGGGCCTTTTGACCAAACTCAACCAAATTTTGTATACATATTCTGTGGATCCCCAGAAGGCTAGTAATATAAAAACTACCCAAATTTTGTATACATAGTTTGTTCGAAAGGACTAGAATTTTCATTTTCGACCCTCCCCCATTTTTGGTGGTTAATTTTTGAATTTCTAGCCTTCTGGGGGCCCACAGAATATGTATACAAAATTTGGTTGATTTTGGTCGAAAGGGCTAGAATTTTCATTTTGCCCCCCCCTACCTCCCACCTTTTTGTCTGGTAATGTTTAAAATACATTAAAAAAATATTATTTTATCTTCTTTTCAAAAATACATTCAGTTTTTTTCTAGTTAAATTTTGTCATTTTTTTATACCTCTTCAAAATTTGGTAGATCTTTATGCCACGCCCTGTACTTTATAAAATCAGTATTATTCAAGAGGGTTCAAGAGCCGCACGAGATTGACTGAAGAGCCGCATGCAGCTCGCGAGCCACGTTGTGGCCACCTCTGCACTAGATTATAACATCAATACAATGTAAAATTTATATTCAGTCTTTTGTTAAACCTCCTGATGAAGGTTTCATAGCTCGAAATATATATAGCGATAAATAAAAAATCTCCAAAATACAATTTAAAAAAAATTTTAATTTTTTTAATTTTATTTCCTATTTGTGAAACACCACTATAATCCGTCAAATAATTCCTGTGTTTAATATGTTTCACTATAAACCAACACCGCTTTCCCTAAACGTTATTATTTTATTTTAAAATCGACCTTTTTACACTGAATTTAAAATTAAAAATAAAATTAATATATCCACTTTTAAATTAAAGCAAAAAATTAGGGAGCATCCTCTGGTGTTCCAGGTACTTCTATTTATTGAAACAAATCGAAACCACTTGTAATGAATGATTGTAAGGCCAGATGTCAGGGGACTTTTTTAGCTATTACCCCAAAATATTTTTTCTATAGGTCGCTATTACACCTACATGAAAAGCAAAAAAAGCAAGGTAAATGTATCTTATCTTTTTATATTAAATGAGCAATTCTTTTGTATATATATTTAAGAATCGGTTTGTCGAAAAAGGGCTCTAACGATTTGGATGAGATTCACGGGTTAGGCGGGTTTTTGTGTTGACAATTCGATCTATCAAGGTCTCATCTTCGGATAAGTTGTTTTTGATGGGTTTTTTGTTAATTGAAATAATTATTCACAAGTGGTTGTTGGAATAAAAATTTATAATTACATTTCTTTGAATTTATTTTTAATAAAATTTATTGGTTTTTTTATTTTAAATTGCACTAATAGATCATTACAAATGTTATTATATATTAGAATTTGGCAATTTGATTAAATAAAGGGTGAGAGACAATATGGAATTTGAATAATTATCGGAAAAGAGTTTTTTTTATTTAATTAGTTTTTTCCTCTTATTAAAAACAAGGACTACAAAGATGATCAAGGACAGTCGATGGTGGAGAAGTAATCTCCGGAGTCAGAAGCTAAAATACAATGTATACATGTATACATTGATTAAAGGTATTTTTCTATAAAATAATTTAATAGAATATCAATTTTATTCTCTTAAAAAATCCGACAATTCGAAGGATCATACCTCCTTCTTCAGGATTTAAAAGGTGTCAAAATAAGGGAAGGGGTGTAAATTAGTCATGTCGGAAAATAAATATTTTAATCGTTCATATCTCGTCTTCGGAAAGTCGCAGAGTCTTGAAATTTGAAACTTAAGCTATTTAGAAGCAAAAGTTACCGAGCATCGCTCGATGCTCCGAGCACTTATTTATTATTTATTGAATTAATTGGAATTTTCATGAAAACTCTCTGTAAGTAAATACAAATTGTAAACATTAACATAATTCAAACACTTTTACGTTTTAGAAAAATGATGTTGTTTCATTTTCGCTAAAATAACTTCAAAATTAGGACTTTTTGACATGAGCGCAATTTGAATACAATCCTCGGCATTCAGCCGATTTTTTGCCGGGTTTAACTGACTGCTTTTTAAAAAGAAAAAATACACCAACACCCATCATGAGTTACTTTCTGTATTTCCTGAAGATGGGTTGATAGCCCGGAAATATATATATTGAAAAAGAAATTTTTTTTTCATATCTTTTAATTTTTTAATTTTAATGTGAAATAAGTGAACCAGTATCCTTAACTCATAGTAAATCCATATTAAATAAAATTTTTATTTACTCTTATCTTTACTCATCATGACAAAAAATGCATAACTTTATATTAATGTTTTTATATTTTTATTAATTAAAGGAATCGTAGGGAGTTGGACAAGACTTTAAATTAAATTAAGTACAAGTTTTGATTAAATATGCCATACGTTTCGTTGCTGTTTTGCAACTTCTTCAAAAAAACAATTACTTTGTTTAAAAGGTTTATATTTTATGTGTTATTTGATGAATTGAATGAATTGTGATAGAAAAAAGAATACTGTTTGAAATGTTTTTTCTCGTAGTAAAAAATCCTGACAAATAAGTTTAATAAATGAGCCACTGAAGAAGTTGCAAAACAGCAACGAAACGCATGGCATATTCAATCAAAACTTGTATTTAATTTAATTTAAAGTCTTGTCCAACTCCCTACGATTCCTTTAATTATTAATCATGGATACGAATAATGAAATATGTTTTTATATTTTTTTTAACTTTTATGAATTTTAAGATTTTGAATTCCTGGAAAAGCTATCAAACTAACAATACTATAATAGAGTATTTTAGTGTTTAGGAGTGAAAATTAATATAAATTATGTTTAGCTACTTCTGTATTAATAGGTCTGATGAGCTAAACAATAGCGAAACTAGTAACAATAATAAATAATTCAACATGAACATTTATTAAATTTCATTTATCCATTTCAAAATTTTCTATTATTATACGAAGGAGCTAAACATAAAAAAGATAATTTATAATACTATAATAGTTTATAAAATAAAAAATTTAAAAAATGTTCTTTTTACCCCCGATAGTTTCATTTTTACCCCATCTGGGGTTCCCGACCCCTCCACTAGATTATAACATCAATACAATGTAAAATTTATATTCAGTCTTTTGTTAAACCTCCTGATGAAGGTTTCATAGCCCGAAATATATATAGAGATTAATAAAAAATCTCCAAAATATAATTTAAAATTTTTTTTAATTTTTTTAATTTTATTTCCTCTTTGTGAAACATCACTATAATCCGTCAAATAATTCCTGTGTTTAATATGTTTCACTATAAACCAACACCGCTTTCCCTAAACGTTATTATTTTATTTTAAAATCGACCTTTTTACCTGAATTTAAAATTAAAAATAAAATTAATATATCACTTTTAAATTAAAGCAAAAAATTAGGGAGCATCCCTTGGTGTTCCAGGTACTTCTATTTATTGAAACAAATCGAAACTACTTGTAATGAATGATTGTAAGGCAAGGTAAGTTCAGGGCCGGATAAAGGGCGATTGGAGCGATTGGGCCCAATTTGAAAGGGCCCTGCGTTACCATCAAAATGAACAAAAAAAAAATCGAAATTTAAATCAAATTGCTTTTGACGATAATGGATAAATTATGAATTATTCAAATAATTAAAAATATATTTCTTCGGAAAAGAAAGAAACATTTCAAATATGAAGGCGATGATGAACCTATTGAAGACCCGATAAATGCATACAGGATATCTTTTTTTAATGTTGTTTTAAATAAAGCTACAGAATCACTAAAAGATCGTTTTGAACAATTAAAAAATCATAATAAATTATTTGGGTTTCTTGGAAAATTTCAAAATATGGAAAAAGAAATACTTCAAAAACATGCAGCTGAATTAGAAATTTCTCCTAACAGATTCTAAGTTAACAGAAAATGATGTACCAAAGGTGTAAGAAGCAGATATAGACGGAAAAATGTTAGTTGAAGAAATGGATGCTCTGAAATCTATTTTTCCTTCAGAATTTTTTGAAAATCCGTTTAAAATGTTCAAATTTTTATCGGATAATGATAGAGCAACGGCATTTCCAAACTTGTTTATTGCTCTCCGAATATTCTTAACAATTCCAGTAAGCGTTGCTTCTGGAGAAAGATCATTTTCCAGACTAAAACTAATAAAAAACTATCTGAGATCGACAATGAATCAGGATAGATTAAATAGTTTAGCAATTATATCGATTGAAAGTGAAGACGCAAGGAAATTAGATTTTCAAAGAATTTTAGAAGAATTTACAGAACAAAAACTTAGAAATATGTAAATTCATGTATTCATATTCGGTGATGTAAATTTATATTCAATATTAATTTAGAATTCCGCGGAGTAAATTCGCGAGCAAATCCACTCAACGGGATTTTTAACAAATTATAAGTAAATTTGTTTTTCTAGTATATTTATACAAATATAGAAATTATCAAATTAACTAAATTAATCTTCTAAGAAATTCCAAAGATGTTTTTATAAAGCGAAATTTTAAGAATACTTAGCCAGACTACCGTTTTATAAGAACCTTTGCAGGTCCACTGATTCTCCATCCGAAGAGAGCAAAAAAAAGATATGGTCCATCTAGGTGTTACCCGGTATCAATCCGCGTATACGCGTATACGCGGATTGATACCGGGTAGACACCTAGATGGACCATATCTTTTTTCGCTCTCTTGGTTCAGGATGGAGAATCAGCTGGACCTCAAAGGTTCTTATAAAACTGTAGTCTGGCTAAGTATTCTCTAAATTTCGCTTTATAAAAACATCTTTGAATTTCTTAAAGACTAATTTAATTAATTATATTCAATAAATGTTTATGCATTTTGAACATTTTTATTTTTTAATTTATGTAGAAGTTTATCTATCTGATGATCCATGACATTTGATATATTTATATATATATATATATATATACTGAATTTTAATTTTATTTAAATATTTAATATATAGAGAGGGCCCCGCAAAAAAAAATCCAATCGGGCCCCGCACCTATTGGATCCGGGCTTGGGTAAGTTGTTGGTTTCAAATGTGGAGTCCCGACGACGAGAGCGTACTCTTGAGTTCCGCTTCTCAACTGGCTGCTCGCTTTTACTTAATTGATATATACCCAATGGCTCTTGAGGCAAGATGACACAACCATTCTACTAGCTCAACTTCCAACCCAAGTTCAAAGTACATGTTGTAAATTTAAACCTCACCGTCTCACCTATTTATACTATATTTATATTTCCTAAACTATATCCAATATAATACATCATCATACCTTCCTAATTCAGCGATACCTATGTTTATTTGACAGTTGACGGAAATCATAAAACAATTTTATTCTTTTAAAGGATTCATAATAAAGAATATCTTGCAATTATCACATTGGAAATATTCAAGGTGAGCGTGTTTTTATTTTCAAAAAATATTTTTATTATATAGTATTATTCAATAATATATATTCCTCCAATGGCTTTTGCATATTGAAAGCACCGGTTCCAATCGAGGGTGAACCGTGACCTAAAATTGTGTACACCTACTTCCACTTTCATTTCCAAGTAGAAGACAATAGATGACAATCTAATGAATTCCAAAGATGGTGTACACTGATTCCAATCGCGGTTCTCCCCTCGGTTCCAATAAAGCAAAATTAACACGGCTTGTTCTTGGATTGCCTATCTAGGGGGCACATTGTAATTATTACAACCTAGATTACAGTCGTGATGCTTGCATCCGAAATTAATTAAAGAAGCTCTAAATTTGGAAAACGGCGGTATTTTCATCTCTACAATCAAATTCCAATAGCTCTTACATAATTTCATTATTTTTATTTTTATTTTACGGTTAAATTAACACGACTTGTTCTTCAATTGCCTATTATCTAGGGGACACATTGTAATTATTGCAACCTAGATTACAGTCGTGATGCTGTAATATATATTCCGCCAATGGCTTGCATATTGAAAGCACCGGTTCCAATCGAGGGGTGAAATTAATATGGGAAAACGGCGGTATTTCAAATTCAACAATCAAATTCCAATACCTCTTACATAATTTTATTATTTTTATTTATATTATTACAATTAAGTTAACACGGCTTGTTCTTCAATTGCCTAATTATCCTGGGGGCACATTATAATTATTTCAATCTAGATTACAGTTGTGATGCTTGCATCCGAAATTAATTAAGGAAACATTCAAATGGGAAAACGGCGGTATTTCAAAATCAACAATCAAATTCCAATAGCCCTTACAATATTTCATTATTTTTATTTATATTATTACGATTAAATTAACACGGCTTGTTCTTCAATTGACTAATTATCTAGGGGACACATTGTAATTATTTCAATCTAGATTACAGTTGTGATGCTTGCATCCGAAATTAATTAAGGAAACATTCAAATGGGAAAACGGCGGTATTTCAAAATCAACAATCAAATTCCAATAGCCCTTACATAATTTCATTATTTTTATTTATATTATTACGATTAAATTAACACGGCTTGTTCTTCAATTGACTAATTATCTAGGGGACACATTGTAATTATTTCAATCTAGATTACAGTTGTGATGCTTGCATCGAAATTAATTAAGGAAACATTCAAATGGGAAAACGGCGGTATTTCAAAATCAACAATCAAATTCCAATAGCCCTTACATAATTTCATTATTTTTATTTTACGGTTAAATTTACACGGCTGGTTTTTCAATTGCCTAATTATCTAGAGGACACATTGTAATTATTTAAACCACACTTTGACGCTTGCATCCGAAATTAATTAAAGAAGTTCTAAAATTGTAAAACGGCAGTATTTTCAACTCTACAATCAAATTCTAATAGCCCTTACATAATTTTATTATTTCCATTTTACAGTTTAATAAAAATTAAATTTTAATTAATGGAGTTTATTGAAATTTTTTACCTTGTTTAAATTAATTTCGTTTTATTTTTTGTTTTAAAAAATTTGGATTTTGTTTTGAAAAAAAAAATAGATGCAAATGTACATCTATTAATAATATTTAATTTCAAAAAATAAATATTTATGTGCTGGAATTAATTTCTACTCAAAATGAAAAACACAATTTTTTAATAATTTTTTTTTCCAAGGCCATTTAATATCATTTTTCAGACACTTGCATTAAAAGATAAATGAAATTGAGACGATTGATAACACAGATCAAAAAAAAAAAAAATTTTTTTTTGTTGCCCTGGATATCTCTGCGTATTTCTATAATTTCAAGTACCTACACAGTTTACGAAGTATATTCATGAAAGCATTGAATTGGCTCTGCTTTTTATAATTTTGCTGTACCTATAATATTTATTTTTCTCTCTTTTTACATCTATGTAAATTAAAGATACACTAAGACAAAACAATTAGTAATTTTTTCAATAAAAAATTGATATTATAGAATATACATGCTTTTTCTTAATCATATTTTACTGCTTTTTATAGTCTAATATGAAAATGATGATTAAAAAAAAACTAAAGCCAATATTCCAAAATCATTCATAGTTTCATAAATTGTTGTCATAAAATTACTACTCGAAATTATTTTTATATCAAGGGCAACAAAATCACTATTGACCAGTTTTTTTTTGTTTTTTTTGTTTTTCTTTATATAAAATACCATAAACATATGAAATAATTAAAATATTTTAAATCGAAAATTAGATCATAACTTAATCTATCCTAAGTATTTTTTTGAGCTAGATTAAAAATAATAATAAGATTGGATTTGAGGATTTTTTCAAAATTTATTTTTAAAGAAATTTTTGAGTATTTTTTATTCTTTTGAAATCCTCATTTTTACTTTACCATACAGGGTATGGTCAAGTATTGTAATGGTGCATGAAAAAAGTGTTTTTTTTCCTTTTTTTTCGAAATATCTCAAAAACGGCTGAAACTATTTTGATTAAAAAAATTAAGAGAATGGCATTTCGGTCTACAAAAAAGCTCTAATAAGTGAACATCGAAAAAATTATATTTTTCGAGATAGTAATTATTTTGTCAAAATGTCTGTTAGTTAGTTAGGTTGTCTGTCCGTTAGTCTGTGCGTTACCAAATTTTTGTGGACGAGCTAACTCAAAAACTAGTTTGAACATCGAAACCAAATTTCACACGTAGTTTTGGTCCATTCAGATTAAGAGCTGATTAGATTTTGGTGCATATCAACCCAAAATTAAGGGGGATGGAGGAGGTTAAAAATTAAAAATCTAGGCATTTGAGCAAATTCAACCAAATTTTGTATATAAAATCAGTGGACCCCCAGAAGTCTAAAAATGCAAAACTAACCTCCTAAAATGTGGGGGGGGTCAAAAAAATGAAAATCTTGGCCATTTACCAAACTCAACCAAATTTTGTATACCTAATCAGTGGGACCCCAGAAGTATAAAAATTCAAAAACTACCCCCCCCCATACATGATTATAAATAATTTTAGGGTCCAAGTTGTATGGTAAAGTCAAGTGGATGGCCACATCAGAACACGTCAGCTTATTTTCTTTTGCTTAAGGGCCTAATATAGCTCAGATGCAGTTCGCTCTTTCCCCTACTCTCACATGCGCAGAAAGGCAAAAATATTTTCACTGCGTCGTTTCTTGGATCTGGCAACATTGCATTCTTACCGACGCTAAAAAACAAAGAATAAATTAAAACTATTGAAAAAAATTCTATCTATAAAGGACACTTATAAATATGTGTACATATTCAAAGTTTTAAAAGGATTGCAAGAAAATCGATTTATTAGGGAACGTCCTTAAAACATAACAAAGGTTATATTAAAAAAAAATAAGCTGACGTGTTCTGATGTGGCCATCCACTTGACTTTACCATACAACCTGGTCCCTCACTTATATTTAATATTTAATAAAATTATTTATAATCATGTAGGGGAGGGCGATTAGTTTTTTGCATTTTTAGACTCCTGGGGTCCCACTGATTATGTATACACAATTTGGTTGAGTTTCCTCAAATGACCTAGATTTTTATTTTTAACCCCCCTCGACCCCTCTTAATTTTGGGTCGATATGCACCAAAATCTAATCAGCTCTTAATCTCAATGGACCAAAACTACGTGTGAAATTTGGCTTCGATATTCACACTAGTTTTTGAGCTAGCTCGTCCACAAAAATTTGATAACGCACAGACTAACGGACAACCAGACAGACTAACAGACATTTTGACAAAACAATTATTATCTCGAAAAATATAATTTTTTCGATGTTCACTTATTAGAGCTTTTTTGTAGAGCGAAATGCCATGGTTTCGCTCAATTTTTCTAATCAAAATTGTTTCAGCCGTTTTTGAGATATTTCGAAAAAAAGAAGGAAAAAAATCACTTTTTTCATGCACGATTACAATACTTGACCATACCCTGTATGGTAAAGTAAAAAAAAAAAACTGTCATATAGGGACGTTTCGAACTGTGTCATCATCAGCCTAAAATTTTTTAGAACATTTGTATATGAAATTAAATAAATAAATAAATTTTTACTACACACTATAGAGTCACTTCTCAATTATAACACTAATAGAAATTCGTATGAAATATTTTTTCTAATTGGCTGAAGATAAAGCCTATAGTGTCAAATTTATAAAATATTTACATACCTATGTATTATATAGCTATGTATATTTATTTACACCAAGCAGAATACATACTCTTTGATTTATTCCATATAAATTACTATACATTTTTACTTTATCCAATGCGAAGCATGGGTAAAGTATTGTAATCCGTCTCGTGGCAAGCGCGACTTCAAAGGGTCCTCAGGTGAAGACTACGGAACCCATGGTCTCAATTAAAGTCACACATTGTAGTATTCATTTAGGTTGAATTTTAGCACGTGACGGTTTTGCCAAAAATTAAATGGTGTCTCGTCCAGAGGCCAAAAAATGCAATTTTTTCAGGAAGTGCGTTCGAATGAATGTATGTTATCGTTTTTTTCCGTCCACGATTTTTTCCACACCGTAGCACCGATTGAAATGAAATTGAAAACCTACCATTATTTTAACAAAATGAAGCCCTGATTAGATTTTTGTACATATCGGCCCACAAACATTAGTACTTTATTTCAGTACTTTTTTAGTTTTTCTAAATATCTTAAAAATGACTTAACCAATTTTGATGAAATTTAATATCCTAATTAAGTACCTTGAGGACCACAAAAAAGGTCATATAAAGATTTTTGTCAAATTATAATCTAAAGTACTTTACCCTAGAATAAGATAGTACATTGGATAATGTTTAGCAACCTTCCGTTGCAGTATATTTACTTGAGCATTAAAGCTCACAGAAATCTTTTTTAACCGATAGTAGCAGAGTTTTATTTTATTGGAGAAATAACTGAGAATGTCTTCTACTTAATCTGTGATGTAATAAATAATTTTTCTTACATATCAGAAGGGTTGTTAACAAAAAAATTGTTATAAATCAGTGGTGGCTCTTGTAGAGAAGTGAAAGAGTTGACGTGGAATAGAGTTGAGTGATTGCGTTAAACCATTCTTAGGACTCTATAACTCGTCGATATATCCGGGATAATTTTCCTTTTTCCTTTTTTTTTTACTCTCTTTTAATGAGACCAATATAGTTGATTTGATAAGAATAAATATTGTTCAATTTCGATATCATTTTTAATATTTTGATTGATATATATTTCATAGGTTTGAGGTGTTTAATTTATTTCATAGTAGGTATATTATTACCTTGAAATTATTTAACATACCTATTTATCAGTATATTATTATTATCTTTCAATAACTAATTTTAAAAGTGAAAGCTCTAACTTTCTAGCGAATATACCTATATATAAAGAAAAAATAATTTTCCTAAGGGCATATTGACATAAGACAATCTAGGCATGATGACTTTATAATCTTGAAATGAATGGGATATTACTTCTCTTACAATTTTGACTTTTCTAATCCCAAAATAAAGATCGGAATTCAGAAAATATGTTAATTTAAGAAATAATCGAAATTTTAAACAACAAAAATTAAATCAACAAAAGGTTTGGATTGTTTTTCAAATCGTCCCGAAAATTTTAGATTTCAAATAAACGTTTTAAGATTGTTTTTACTTTACCATACAGGGTATGGTCAAGTATTGTAATCGTGCATGAAAAAAGTGTTTTTTCCTTCTTTTTTTTTTCGAAATATCTCAAAAACGGCTGAAACTATTTTGATTAAAAAAATTGAGCGAAACCATGGCATTTCGCTCTACAAAAAAGCTCTAATAAGTGAACATCGAAAAAATTATATTTTTCGAGATAATAATTGTTTTGTCAAAATATCTGTTAGTCTGGTTGTCTGTGCGTTACCAAATTTTTGTGGACGAGCTAGCTCAAAAACTAGTGTGAATATCGAAACCAAATTTCACACGTAGTTTTGGATCCATTGAGATTAAGAGCTGATTAGATTTTGGTGCATATCGACCCAAAATTAATGAGGTGGAGGGGGTTAAAAATTAAAAATCTAGGCCGTTTGAGCAAACTCAACTAAATTTTGTATACATAATCAGTGAGACTCCCAGAAGTCTAAAAATACAAAAACTAACCGCCCAAAAGCTGGGGGAAGGGTCAAAAAATGAAAATCAACTGGCCATTTACCAAACTCAACCAAATTTTGTATACATAATCAGTGGGACACCAGAAGTGTAAAAATGCAAAAACTAACCCCCCCCCCCATGATTACTAAATAATTTTTAGGCCGCCAGGTTGTATAGGTAAAGTCAAGTGGATAGCCACATCAGAACACGTCAGCTTATTTATGAAATATTTGTACAAGTATATATATAAATTATGTAAGTTTATTTGAGTTGTTAATTGAAATATAAAATAAAACAAAATAATTAAATTAGTGAATAAAGAAAAAATTGTTATTATAGACGAAATTATTGTCCTGGATTCGAACCCGTGACCTGATTAACTATAGGAGGTGTTTAATTGATGTAATTGATATTTCATGAAATCACATTTTTGGGGACTCACGAACTATTTGATCACATTCCTGACCGGTTTTTTTTTCCTAGACCATATTCATTAGTTATGATGAAGGAGGTTTTGATAGATTATATTAGCCTCTATTAAAATTCCTATACACCTAACATAACACTATTGTCTCCTTCACAGGGAATCAGTAACTTACACAATATAATAGAACTATGAATTCACGAATTTATATAGTGTATATTGGGGGAAGACGCCGTAGTTTTTAACTTTATTTTATATAAAATAGCACATTGGTTTTATTTTTAACCAACCATTTTATCAACAATATATGTACTTGAGTAATTAATAAAAAAATAAGTTTCGCTTTGAAAAACTATTTTTTAACTAAAAAAAAAATTTGTAAACGTTTGCATTTCGGAATTTTACCCCAATCTTGAGGTAAGATGCCTTATGGGGAATCAATTCACAGTGTTATTAAAATCAATTCCAAAAAAATGAAATACATTAATGATCATATTACATGTACCTACATCCAAATAACATTACTTTTTATTTTTTTCAATGTTCCTTTTTCCTTTTAAGTAATATTTCCGCTTTTGAAAGCTTTTTGGAGGTCATTTTCGTTCCATGATCCTCGATTAGACTTTCTTATGTATGTCCGCGGCATTTCTGGAAAGAAACCATCGGATTAGTTTCCAAAAATTAATTTTAAATGTATAGTAATACAAACCAGCATCTTACACCAACGCGAAAACTACGGCATCTTACCCCCAAAAAATGTTCGTCGTCTTCCCCCAAAGCATTGGACAAGACGCCGGCCCGCCTAGCACCGCGCAGCAGTGGCAGACGGGGGTCATTACGCGACTAATAGAAAGCCCACACTTCAAACTCACTAAAACTAACCGAGTTATTTCTCTTCTATCAAAACTACGGCTAATATGACTAAGTAAAGTATGTTTGGATATGATTTCGGGTACTTACCAGAGCAATCGGGATGACAAAATCATTTAAAAACACCACTTAAAACTGTGATTAATCAACAAAAACTATTTGTATACTCTCATTGGGCACGCGCCTTCATTCCAACTTACTGGCAAGCTGTTTTCTCGCATGCCTGTGGGTGAACCACGTGATACGGCATCTTGTACAATACGGCGTCTCACCCTAATTTACCCTACTATAAAATAGCATTTAACGTTGTATTTAAAATTACTCGAAGGGTGAACCGCGATTGGAATTAGGCGTACAGGTCTTTGGAATTTTGTAGAATTATTTTGTAATTCATTAGATAATGCCCCTTCATCTTTTGTCTTCTACTTGGAAATAAAAGTGGAAGTGGTCGCGGTTCACCCCTCGAAATTACTTATTTATTATTTATTTACGAAGCCTTATCCTGTATTTAAAATTACTTTTATTCCTATATTTTTATATTAATATATAACTACTCATCGTTTTTTTTTTTTTAATTTTCCCCAAAAAATGTGGACCTTCCCTAAATAAATTTCTGACTACTTACATGCTTATTTTCTCAAATTCTTTTTACTTTTATTTTTTGATTAATTTATCCAGTTCTTGTAATAACTTATTCTTTCGAGCGCATCTTTATTGTCTCAACACGAATGCTGACGATCAATATAAATATATATCTAATATTTCTCATGTATATAATATTTCCTCTACGACAAGGCTTAAGTAATTGTATTTTATGTTGAATACAAACCTTGATACCGACAGTTCGTCTCTGTCTGTCTATTCTATAATAAATTTATAGATTTATTTAATCTATATTTATATCCAAAAATCAGTCTAGAAAATCCAAAGTTCTTTGATCTATAATGACTTGGTTATTCTAATCAATTAGAATTGAAGGTAACAAAGTTTCACTAATAACTAATTAAAGCTCATTCAATTTGCATATATCGATTTGTTTTTAAATCAAAACATTTGTTAAATTATATCAATATAGTACATATAGAGTAGAGTAAATATTATTTACACCATGAAGTGAGTGTCATCGGAATGAGGTCTGCCCTAATGCAGCGAAAATACTCACTTTTATATACATATATATATATATATTATATTTTTTTTATTATTAAAATCAACATGAAACAAAGCGGTCATCTGCGAAAGTACGTGCCTGGCGCGTCTAAAGTTCCGTGGGGGGGGGGGGGGGTTAAGTTTTAAACTCAAAGCGCAGGGACATCAAAATAAAAATTACTATAAATCATGTTTGACAGGGTTTTAAGGTAGTTCTTTCACAAATGCAAAAATTCAAGAAGTCTTTGAAACTTGGAATATAAGTCATTAAAAGCATAATACACATACTGTTAAAATTTGAAGACGATTTACCACACCAAATATGAAATAATTGCAATTAAATATGACATTTTACATAGGGTAGATAGGGAAACGGTGGGGCTGGGGATATGATCATTATTTTATTTTTTTTCATTGAAGGACTTTCACCATCTTGAAGAAAAACTACTATTTGTTAGATTAATATATTCGGAGTAACTTAAAAAAAAATATTTGGGCGATTATTTTTAGTGGAGGGGATATAAGCACAATGGCTTGGAAACGATCCGGCAAGTATGTGTGTTATATTTTATTATATAACAATTTTGTCAAAATATCTGTTAGTCTATCTGGTTGTCTGATTGTTAGTTAGTCTGTGCGTTACCAAATTTTGTGGACGAGCTAGCTCAAAAACTAGTGTGAATATCGAAACCAAATTTCACACGTAGTTTTGGTCCATTGAGATTAAGAGCTGATTAGATTTTGGTGCATATCGACTCAAAATTAAGAGGAGTGGAGGGGGCGGGGTAAAAATTAAAAATCTAGGCCGTTTCAGCAAACTCAACCAAATTTTCTATTTACAATCAGTGGACCCCTGCTGAATAGATTTTGGTGCATATCCACCCAAAATTGAGGGGGGTTAAAAATTAAAAATCTAGGCCATTTGAGCAAACTCTACCAAATTTTGTATACACAATCAGTGAGACCCCAGATATCTAAAAATGCAAAAACTAACCTCCCAAAATGGGGGGGGGGTGTAGGGTCAAAAAATGAAAATCTAGGCCCTTGTACCAAACTCAACCAAATGTTGTATACATAATCAATGGACCCCAGAAGTCTAAAAATGCAAAAATTAACCGCCCAAAATGGGGGGGGGACTAGGGTCAAAAAATGAAAATCTAGGCTCTTGTACCAAACTCAACCAAATTTTGTATACATAATCAGTGGGCCCACAGTAATTTAAAAATGCAAAAACTAACCCCCCTACATGAATATAAATAATTTTATTAAATATTAAATATAAGGAGAGGGGCCAGGTTGTATGGTAAAGTCAAGTGGATGGCCACATCAGAACACGCCAGCTTATTTTTTTTCATTTAAGAAAATTAAAAATGCAAATAAATAGGTACAATTTTGAAATTTTGGTTCTATTATAATATAATCAAATTATATAATATTTCTACAATACTGGTTCATGTTGAACTAACGTAGGCAACTTTCTCTCGCTATCAACTTTACATTTATCATTTTTTTAATAGCTTCATGTGTTTTAACTGCAATTAAAACTAATATTAAATAGCTATATTAATATAGCTACTAAATAAATAAAAATACAGTGGCAACGGTAGCTAGCTATTACTAGGCTATACCATTCACTAAACCTGGAAGGTGTGTCACCATAAACAAGTGGTGACTATTTTTAGATTAATCTAAAATCTCAGGATTTTGTTACCACCGTTGCATAGAAAGTTAGGACTGATGAAAATTTTGTTAAGCTTTTGGATAAACACGGTGAGGGTTTTGGGTACTTGAGAAAAAGAGAAGACTATAAATGCAAAAACTAATCGCCCAAAATGGGGGGTTGTAGGGTCAAAAAATTAAAATCTAGGCTCTTATACCAAACTCAACCAGAAGTGTATGGTAAAGTCAAGTGGATGGACACATCAGAACGTGTCAATTTATTTATTTTTTTCATTTAATTAATTTTTTTTTTAAGAAACGATCACAAATCCAGACCTCTTAAAAAATCTAGTCCCAGGAAGAAACAACCCTCAAGCTTCTTTCTATATAACTTCCTAGTTTTTATGCAAAAATCGTATATAATAAGTTAATAAGAAATAAAATATATTTTATAAAATTGGATATTAATTAAAAATTATTTCTTTTCAGAAAAACCCACTAATTTATTATAATATGCTGATGAGATAAGAATATTAAAATTACAATTTTTTAAAATCCTAATTCCATAAAGATGCCACCTGTAATAAGTAAATATGTAACAAATAAAGCAATTGCCAGTGCGGCGTCGGTTTCTATTTTGTATCTAATCATACGTTTACAACAAAATAGAAGAAAGTGAGTATGATTTTTGTACTTATTACTCTTTCTACCTATTTAATTTACATTTTTTTTTTTTTTATAGAAAACTTGATAAGGATACGGTACAATATCTTGTAAAAGATGTAAGTATAGGTATTTTCTATATTTTTAATTTATTATTGCTATTAATTTCTTCTTCTTCAAGTTCCATACTCAATCGGGCGTCGGCGATTACTATGGAGAGTATCCTTTCCATTGTAATTTTCTTGGGGAAATTTTTCACAAGGGTGGTTTCCCGTTGCCTTGCCCTGGATTTAGAACCAGGGATTGTCAGTGGGGGAGCCGTTATTATTAATATTTTGCAAATATTAATTTTTTAAATTTTGGCTTCTAGTTGGGATCGATATTATGTAGAATCGATCACTTTATCCGCTTCGGCTATAGGCTCCCTTGTTAATATTTTTTTACTTTACCATACAGGGTATGGTCAAGTATTGTAATGGTGCATGAAAAAAGTGTTTTTTTCCTTCTTTTTTTCGAAATATCTCAAAAACGGTTGAAACTATTTTGATTAAAAAAATTGAGCGAAACCATGGCATTTCGCTCTACAAAAAGCCCTAATAAGTGAAAATCGAAAAAATTATATTTTTCCAGATAATAATTGTTTTGTCAAAATGTCTGTTAGTTAGTATGTGCGTTACCAATTTTTGTGGACTAGCTAGCTCAAAAACTAGTGTGAATATCGAAACCAAATTTCAGATTTAGTTTTACTCCATTGAGATTAAGAGCTGATGAGATTTGGAGCATATCGGCCCAAAATTAAGGGGGTTGAGGGGGTTAAAAATTAAAAATCTAGGCTATTTGAGCAAACTCAACCAAATTTTGTATACATAATCAGTGGGAGCCCAGAAGTCTAAAAAAGGCAAAAACTAACCGCCCAATATGGGGAGGGGGAGGTCAAAAAATGAAAATCTTGGCCATTTACCAAAGTCAACCAAATTTTGTATACATAATCAGTGGGACCCCAGAAGTCTAAAAATGCAAAAACTAACCGCCCAAAATGGGGGGGGGGGGTCAAAAAATGAAAATATAGGCCCTTGTACCAAACTCAACCAAATTTTGTGTACATCATCAGTGGGCCCCCAGGAGTCTAAAAATGCAAAAACTAACCCCCTCCCCTACATGATTATAAATAATTTTATTAAATATTAAATATAATTGAGGGGCCAGGTTGTATGGTAAAGTCAAGTGGATGGCCCCATCAGAACACGTCAGCTTATTTTTTTTTTAATTTAATTGTTACTAATTTGTAATCACCGATTTAAAAATAGAGTATTATAGATTATAGAATATTCTTATATTCTACCATTTAAATCTTTTTTTATACCTTAGGGTTAGATAAAGTCTCACAATAATCTAATTGTTCAAAGAGATTTGGCTTTTAGACTCTAAATATTGTATGATAATTAAGATTAGCAGATTTAGAATGAAGGAAACAAAAATGGTTTAAATAAAATAAATTCTCTCTTACCATATGTATAGTATTTTCAACTGTCTGCGAAGTGCCCCCTCCCCTCATAGATCCCCTTATTCGTGCTAGAAAAAGTGCAGCTTTAGTTTAGTTTTTGAAATATCTAAAAAATTAAAAAAAAAGCCTAATCCCGGCATTAAGGCCTACAAAAAAGCATTCAGGGTGGCCACCGGGAATAAGCCGGGAATTCCAACAACCGGGGAAAAGCCCGGAATTTCGATATATTACCGTGAAAATGGAGATAAATCCAGAAACACCCTTATTTTACATAAATACAAAGATCTATTTGTTGTAATGTAAATCCACTCAACATGAGATTAATGAAGAAATTTAACCCCCATAATGAAAATTTGGTAATTCTTTAATTTTTTCAAATCTTTGACACTATCAGCTTTACTGTTGAAAAGGATGTGCTTTATTTTTTATTAACCCATGTGTATTTTATGCCCCCTTTTCAATTATCTGCTCTTAAATTGGCCCCTTACAAAAAATATTAAATTTGCTTTTTTTGATTGTATATATGTTTTCTTAGATTAATATCCCTCCCCCCAACGTCCCTTGCAAGGTCCTAAGACTTCTTCGACAGACTTCTTTCGCGTATTAATTCACCAGTGTGAAATCATCTTTACTGTATTACTTAATCCGGGATTTTCGCAAAACTTAGTTATTTCACTCACCTACTTTACCGGATTTGCGAGAGTTGACTACAGTGAAACCCCTCAAATCCGAACTAATTGGGGCTGTAGTCTGTTCGGATTAGCCGAAAGCAGCTTCGACAATTGAAGATAACTAATATCAAGTGAAAGAAAAAGTGATAATTTCTGTGTTTCTATTATTATTTCATTTTTTTTGCAAGGTGATTAATCTCAAAAATTTCAATAACCAACTTTTACCGTTTTTCAATCCTGGATGACATAAGTATGTAGACACATTTACACTTTGTTAGGTATGTTAACTGTACTTCTTTGTTAATTTTTCAACTAATTATGTAAAATAAGGTTAATAATGTAGAATATATACATAATTGTTTGATGACTAAATAAATAAGTTTCTCTTTTTTGCGTTCGGATTTGAGGGGTTTCACTTATTTGAATTTATGCGAGCTACAATTTTTTATATGCTACCTGATGGTTTGAATAATTATGCAACAAATAATCATTATTAATAGCCTACTGCCGACCGGGAAATCGACGTTTTTTGACCGTGAAAACCTGGAAATAACTGGGAATTAGAAAATTGCGTTTAAGTGGCCATCCTGGCATTTCTCCTCTCTCTTATACTATAATTGTTAAGAAACTCATTGTTTAGGCTCATAGTGATTTGAATAATTTAATGTATTATAAAGGTATCTTTAAATGACATTGCTTGTGTTAATTACAATTTTCTGTTTTTCAGAAAACTCCGAAGAAATCAAAGGCACAAGTAGATGGACGCTTTTTTAAACAATTACGTTACCTCCTCGGCATTATAATTCCCAGTCCTTTCTCTAAAGAATTCGCTTATTTATTACTTGTTGCCGGATCTTTGGTTTCTCGATCACTATGTGATCTATGGCTTATACAACATAGCACTCAAATTGAAAGGTAAACCATAATTTAAAATTACAATTAGTTAGATTTTGTTATTCTGAATTGAATTAAGACGTAGCCGTAAATTAGACAAACACTTTATATATATATTAAATATTGACCCTATCCCTTCTCATTTTATTATACCAGACATACCCGTTTCCATTTCATTGCCTAATACTCCCTCCATTCTCCCCATAGTATTATTAAGGAATATTTTAGAATATTAATATGAGAAAGAAAAAGACAATGGGAATATCTAGGTTGAAGTATTTTTCTCCTTGTTAAGTAATGTTGAAATATTTTACCACACACGAAGATCTCCAGATTTTATGTTTATTAAATAACATGACTGTAAAATACTTCTTGGTAATATATTTTCTTCTTCCGCAAAATCGGTTTTCTTAGGATTTTTTTGAAATTTAGACAGATTATTATTTAAATACTTCTGGATCGATTGGTGGCAAAACGAAATTTATGAACAATATAGTTCCGGAGATATTAAATTTCAAAAATCGAGTTTTTCAGACTCTTATAAATTGCATTATACGGGATATCGGAAAATTTACATACATATTTAATTATAATTAAGAAACCCTTCTTACCATTTTTATAAAAAACTAAACCAACATTAAACAATAACCAATACATATTTTAAGACAATTTTGATTCATAGTTACAACACAGTTTCTAAGATAATAATGAATAAATAATGAAAAATGTACACTAAAAACAATTTGGCAACATCATTCAATACTAGGCGTAACTCTAGGGTCTGACCTTTCATGGAATGACCATATCTCAACCACTGCTAAAGCTGCAGCGCGCAAGCTTGGTCTCCTATTTAGGTCTAGACGCTGTTATACTCCCAGTCAACTTCTTATACCGAATAAGGCTCAAATTCGTCCCTGTCTCGAATATGGCTCTCATCTGTGGAGGGGTGCCTCCAAGCATTCTCTTGCTACACTGGATGCAATTCAGAAGCGAGCAATTAAACTAATAGGAGACCCGGCTCTAACCAACTCACTCGACTCCCTGGCTCACCGAAGAACCGTTTCTGCCCTTTCCCTGTACTACAGATACTATCACGGTGTCTGTTCAGTCGAGCTGAAATCAATTAATGCCCTCTTTACGAGAAACACGCGGTTTTCTAACGCTCAGCACCCTTCGCTGTCAAATTGGATAAAAGTCGAACAAGCGCTTTCGCCAACTCTTTTATCCCTATGACCTCCAGAGACTGGAACTCGCTCCCTACCACCATCTTTCCCGCGACTTATAACCTTCAGCTATTTAAGAGCCGTATCCACAGATACCTTCGACCCCCGCCCAACCCATAAAATTCTTTCTTCTTCTTTTCACGATGGAGGGGCCAACCCAGACCTTTAGGGGTTGCACCTTTTTGGTGTAACTCCTTCTGACATCATTATCATTAAAAAAAACATCGCATTTATTTAACTAGCGACAGATGTATAAAGCGCGCATGCGCTAGATTTTTTCAAAATTATAATTTTCATAAGGTGTAACGTAGCCGTTGATTATAGTACATTTGTTAAAAAATAACAAAACCATTTTTATAGAAATTTTTTAACTTTTAAAATGTATTTTATCTGTCATTTTAATATAAAAATATTCAATCTCTTACAATGGTGCCAGATTTGTCAAGCGAACACGGGATTGGCTAGAATCGGTACATAAACAGCAAAATGTTTTGGGCTTATGAACCATGAATCCTTATTGTCTGTTCTAAATACTCTAGCATTAACTATTTGCTAGTATTGTCGCGAAACAACTACCTTAATATATTTGATTATCTCAAATTCTGAAACCTTAGTTTTAGAAACAGTTTATGTCATTATTATTTTTTTTTATAATATTTTATATTTTTTAATTATTAAAACGTATATATTTCTTTTTTAGCTCCATAATTAACATGGACCGACAACTATTTATTAATCATTTACTTCATTTTATATCTGCAATGCCTTTGATATTAAATATTATTATTTTATATATTATTTTGTTAGTATCACATCTGATAACTGATTTATTCTATTTTTTCAGATATCTGTAGTAAATAATGTTTTAAAAGTAAGTATTATTATTTTAAAATATACCCCCATTTAGTGATATATTTATTATCTGGTTATTTATTATCACTTATTTATTATCCATTTATTTATCTGATTCATTGAACTTTTGGTGGTCCAATTTTGTATAGTTCTTATAATTAATTCCCCCCAGCCCCCCAAAAAAAAATTCAAAACAGAAACGTCTCTAAAGAAGTTTGACTTCAAAAATCTTTTGTCAAAATGATTGTTTTAGCTAATAGATTTTATATTAATTTACAGTTTGGAATCGGTGAACTAAAAATTAGATTTCGGAACCGCATGGCAACACATTTGTACAACCAATATATAAAGTAAGTTCATTTATTTTATTTTTTTTATAATTCTAGCTATTATACATTTTAAATATTTAACAAAAATTTTAAATTTAGGCATATTTTGAAAATTATTATTATTATTTTTTAAATATAATATTTTTACTTTACAGGGTATGGTCAAGTATTGTAATCGTACATGAAAAAAGTGTTTTTTTTCCTTCTTTTTTTCGAAATATCTCAAAAACGGCTGAAACTATTTTGATTAAAAAAATTGAGCGAAAGCATGGCATTTCGCTCTACAAAAAAGCTCTAATAAATGAGCATCGCAAAAATGATATTTTTTGATTAAATAATTGTTTTGTCAATATGTCTGTTAGTCTGTTAGTTAGTCTGTGCGTAACCAAATTTTTATGGACGAACTAGCTCAAAAACTAGTGTGAATATCGAAACCAAATTTCACATGTAGTTTTGGTCCATTGAGATTAAGAGCTGATTAGATTTTGGTGCATATCGACACTAGAAAGTTGAAACTTGTCACAGAAGTGCAGCTTATTAATAAAATCTTATATGCCAAATTAACTACAACCTCTTCGATAGCTCTCTCTTTAGCAATTCGATTTTGAACCAAAAGATTTAAAGCTAGAAAGCTCAAAGTCTAATCAGTTCTTCCATAGAGTAATATAGAGTGGAAGGCTGTAGAAAAAGCGCTCTCTAGCGACTGCACTTAGCAAACTCTTAGTTCTTAAGAGCTATCCAAAATTCATAGAACATTCAAAGCCTTTGTCATAGATAAAAGTTACATATCCTTTATGTTATATATATATATATAAGCGTATTTTTTACTCTTGATAATGTCACCAAAATTTGCCCCGAAGAGAGTGGTTTCCGCCATTTTATTGCCCAATCGTTGTGCCCTGGTCTCGCCAGAGAGCTCTGTAACTACTAACGCTAAAATACATTGGCTCCTTATGGAGCCTTCCACTCGATATTACTCTATGAGTTCTTCATTTGAGAAAATTATATATTTCAGACATTTAAACGTAAATTATCAAAAAGAAATGAAAATTTTAGAGGGAATTGACTAATTCGGCCCAATTGACCCTTTTCTCCCTAGTCGAGCGTATCGATTAATTTAATCTCATTAGAAAATAAAATGTTAATATTTTCAAGTACCTACCAACTTTTCATCTTGTCCCTATATAAAGATGAAATTAGTTAATATAACATTTATTAATAATACTTTATTTTTAGAGGTTTAACATATTATCGAATGACTAACTTGGACACGAGAATCGCAAATGCAGATCAAATCTTGACAACTGATGTTGATAAATTTTGTGAAAGTGTGACGGACTTATACAGCAATATTAGCAAGCCACTTCTTGATATTTGTATATATGTATATCGCTTATCTATAACAGTTGGTCCAAAGGTAATTTTTTTTTTATAATTTAGATATTAAAATATTTGATATTATAGGAAATTAATCCCGATGATGGATGAAGATGAGTTTTTGACTCGAAAGGCTTGGTGGAAAGATGTCGGAGGAGCGCCGATGTCGTCGATTTTCTTCAGAGGTGAAAACCTCTCTTGGTGGCGTAAAGCCGTGAAATTTGCTTTCCCAAAATAAGAATTGGCCCGGAGGCTTGTGAAAAATGCTTTTTAAAAATAAGAAATTGCCCTGAGGCGGTGAAAAATGCTTTCAACAAAATAAATGGCACAAGGCCCGAAATTTATTACTTCTTCGTGGTTACAAGATTTCGTACAGCGTTGTTTCTTTAATCGTTCCAAAGTCGACAGGCGAACTCTTGGAGAGCGTAAAACAGCTCTTCACACAGCGAGAGCTGAATTGCAACTGCCTGCTAATTACGGCTTCGTCTCTTTTATAGCCGTGGATTTAATTGGTAATTAAGGTGATTGGTTAATAATTTTTCCTAGATCGCGCTCGATTAATTATAAAAGGACGTGGTCTCCTTCTTCGCTAATTAGTCTTTCATAAGCCACGAATCGATTAACATCGAAAAATAAATTACATTTCTAATTGAAATAAAAAAAAGGCAGAAAATCGATCCCTACATTCTCCCCTTTCTCAATCAAGTTACGACTCGGAACTTATAACCAATCATCTTTTACATAGTTAAATATTTCAACTTAAAATTAATTTAGTTATTGTCTTTTCTTCTTTAAAACCGTTTAGGTATTTTTAACTTAATCATAAAATACAGAATTATTATTTTTTTTTTACAATGAAATAGCACTTAAAACTAAACTTAACTATTGTTATTTTTTACAAAACAAATTGATCTTGAAAATTACTTGAACAAAACAAAAAACAAATTTTATGCTTAAACTTAGTGTTTCTTAATTGTCTATTTCTTTGATTTTAACTTAAAAACTAACACTTTCACACACTATTTTTCACTTGCACTTAAATTAACACTTTTTTTTTTTTTTTTTACACTTTTATAATTAACACAACACTTCACTTGGGTATCTTCTTGAACACTTAATATAGTCTGAGGTAAGGGACCGACATGGGTTTTAACTGGTATTGAGGGGTAATTGAAATTAATTTTATCAGATTTAAGACCACTAAACTTTGTAACGTCATAGGCTGCGTAATCATTTTGGCTTTTGATTCTAATTTTCTTCGTAAGTTCCCCAATTCTTCTTGCTTGAAACCCCTTAATCTTGTCTTTGTTCATAGGTGAATTTGTCCCTTGACCATCTTCTAAATGACTTTCTTTACTTGAGATATCTTCTTTCAAAGCGTTAGCTGTTTTTGCAAAATGACTGTCTTGATCTGATAATTTCTTGTGTAATTCCCTGTTTTCATGTTTAATTAAATTTATAATTTCGTTTAATGAGTTATTTTGATCTATCAGTTCGTTGTTCCTTAATTTTAAATGGTTAATTTCGTTTCTTTGAATTTTTCTTTCTTCGTTGAGACTTCTATTTAAACTGTTCAATTCCTTTTTCATTGACTGAATTTCGTGTTTTAATGAATTGTTTTCCATGCGTAGTTCATCTATTAAATGAGATTCTGTTTCCGTTCTTGTTTTACTAATTTTATTAACGTCTATGTTTTTAATAATTTGAATGTCATCTTGTCCTATTTTAATTTCGGCCTGATCTATCAGATCGATTCCTAAAATTACTTGTTCGTCTATTGTTTCGTTTGGAACTACATAAAATTTAATATTAAAATCTTCGTTGTCAATTCGTATGGTCGTTTTAAAATATCCTTTACTTCCGGTTCGTGAAAATGCAAACCCATTCAGAATAATATTTGAATCTGTTAATTGTGGTGAACCTAGCTGTTTGTGGATGTCTTCGCTCATGAGCGATAAGCCTGCACCGGTATCTACTAAGGCGTTAATCTTGTGGTTGCTTATTGAAATGATCTTGTGATTGGATTTCGTTTTTTGACTATTTACTGTAACTATGTTCATGGGTGGGTCTTCTTTGGTGATTAGGTTTTCGTTTCCATCATTACTGCTAACTGGCTGTCTATTACATGCATGATTTGCTACGTTAGCTGACTTGAAGGTGATTTCTGAATACAATTTTAACTTTTCTTTAAATTCTTTTAATGTTTTTGCCCCGTAAAGTATTACTTTATTAGGACTAATGTCTTGTATACCGTCCAGTATATACTCTATTACTGCCTTGTCTTCTAGGTTGCCCCTATTGGCTATCTCTTTCATAACAAGAAAGTATTCATAAACATGCTCACCCTTTTGCAATTTTCTTCTGGCTAGCTGTTTATGAATATCCGCGCTGCTAACTTGCAATGAGAATTCTTCTAATAATGCTTCTTTTAATTTATCCCACGTATTAATGTTTCTTTCACTTTCTACGAATAGCCTAGCTAGTCCAGTTATTAGCCGTCTGCCAAAGGTAAATAGTTGCAAGTTACTCCAACTTTGAATACTTGCTTCGGATTCTATGTCCTGCACCCATCTTTCTATTGAATAACTGTCTGTTCCGTTGAATTTTTTTATTAGTGGTTCTACGTCCCTAAAATTGATTGGACTGTGTTCCATGACTGTATAGTGGTCTTATAACTGATAAGAGGGATAGGTGTGTAGGTGTGCAGTGGGATTGTCGGCTCTTACCTCGTTATTTAATTCTTCTGTGGCAATCCTGCTGCTACTCCTATGGGTGGCTGGTTCAGCTGTTATCCGCGAGTGGCGCTGCCGTCGTCATGTTGGTTGGCCTTCGCTCGATCGCTCCAGTTGATGGCTGCTGCCTGCTACGTCGCCTGCCTTTGCTCGTCGCTTGGCTGCCGGGCGCGCGGTAAATGTGTTTGCCCGCGCAAAAACGGTCGGTGCCTCGAGGCGAGTCGAAACAAACCTCCTCGGGTGCGAACCGAGATGGTCCAGCTCCGTCCGATAAAGCCTTTAAC